>CASHTH010001645.1:0-196253 GCA_030341885.1 Geodia barretti
TACCTAAGCCAGCGGTAGAGGGCATGGGTCAGGCATGCTAGAGTCGACACGTAAATAATGAGGCGGTCGCCTGTGCTCCCTAACTAAGCCACTGGGGGGGACTAAGGTATGGAAGGTTGAAACTCCACGCCCAATATTAGACACAATAAAGGGTCCCGTTTTCTTGTGTGCCGGGAAAAAAAAATGAAAAAAAACCAGCAGGGGTGTAGTAAGCAATTTAAAAAAATGCATAAGGTGTAGGGGTGCAAATGACTAGTAAATATCAAGCTCAAGCATAGCATCACCATAAAGAAGAGTTAAAAAAAGCGGAACGCAATGGGTATCGCAAATGATACAATGAAAAACCACGAAGTCATGAAAAAAGGGACCCTCTGGAATGGAAGTCACCAATAGGTTGTCCTAATAGTGAAGGACACTCGAAAAAAAATCTCTAAATGGTCGCTTGGAGAGGTATTTCAATGCCACGAGTAATCTAAAAAAAAGAAAAGATAGCCAAAAAACAAACAAGTCACGAACAATAAAAGGAACAAAAAACGACCACTGACAAAATAAAATGGCCAGAAATAAAAAATGGTTACCCTTATTCTGAGGTTTCGTACTTCTTTTACCATTCCGCTCAATAAACATCGAATTTAGTTTATTGACTAAGATTAAATAATTTGAGATAAAAATTGAACATGTGTTGTATGACACATTAATCTATGTGTAAGTAATCCAGAGGGTTTTGCAAGGCATGATCCAAAAGTCATACAACGTCAACTTGTGGTAATAACGCCCAGCGTATCAGTTTTGATAAATACCTAGGCAAACTACAAATAAGGATAGGGGGACAACATATACAAAAAAAAAAAAAAAAAAAGGCACCGCACTGATATAAGAATTGATAAGAAGCAGAATATACTAATAAGAAAGCAAAAATTCGCATTGTAGAATAAAAAAAGATTACACACTGCAATTCCTAATGTCTTGTTGGGGGAGGTATATAGTAAAGCCTTGTGTTTTGAGTAAAGAAGTATAAAACCAACAAATGAATGTTATTAATCACAAGCTTTAGTAAATACACCCCTTTGGAAAAAACCTCTAAACCGTGGGTCTCCTCCATGCGAGAAACACATCTGAGCACAGGACACAAACGGCAACAAATGGCCAAGATCAAGAGTGTCAAACCAACGTATTGACGTGACTATTGAATGGCAACACGAAATGTCCACCGTCGCGGACAGCTAATGAAAGGTAAAAACTAAGAAACCATATCATAGGGGGGAAAAAAAGGGGGAGAAGAAAAAGAAGGAAGAAAAAGGAAAAAAAGCGACTGTATGAAGCACACGATCCGAATAAGATCGGGCTACAAAACCATAAATCAAAAGCGGGAGATGTGCCGTAGGAAAAAAAAAAAAAAAAGGGGAAAAAAAAAAGAAGGGCAAAGTAATGACAGATATGAAAAAATAAGACGGTATATAATTTGCGGCCCAGCCAACTATTCATAAATTTCGTTCATACCGCGCTACTTATGTCCCTACCATTATGATTAACAATAATGCAGGACCGTTTTTTGTGCATATTTTATTATTAAAAACTTTTTATATCAGTTAGCAGTGTACGGAACATGCAGTAAAAAATATTGATAAAATCAAACAAATAATAATAGTTGAATCGCTGGGTTCCAAGAAAGAGAATGACGTCGATAGCAAAATATATGCATATGTAAGCACATTCATGATTTACCTGTGCCTTGTTTCTCACACAAACAAATTGGTAACCAGGTAGAAAAAGCAAGGCTAAAGGCACACATGCACAAAAGCTTTCACCACATTCGACATGCGAAGTCAGTTCCACAGACCAAAAAAGGAAACCCCCAAAAAACATTAACAAAGCAACACATGTGCAGAACACCTGTCTATCTGCAAGTATAGCCGCAAAGAACATTTTTTGGTTGGATGATTTTGATATTAGGTTTTCAGCGGCGAGACGTAAAAAGCACGACGTGCCAATACTCTGGTGGTGTGTGGTGATTGTACATACATGGGGGGGATACGAAAAATCCCCCCAGTAAAGCTCTTCTTCTTGTCTGTTGAAAATGAAGAAATAGCTGGCCCTGAAAGGTAATACGTGGTGACATATGAAAGTGTTGAGGCACTTTGCACTTGCCTTTCTACCAGGAAGGATGCTGAAGCCAAAAAAGACAAGTTTGTTGAGACCGGTAACGAGTAAAAAAATGGTGACAGAGCCAGTGACGACAAAAATCATGCCACTCAAAAAAAACGAAACTAGATAGCAATAGTATGTGTGGATCGAGTCCCACCTACAGCAGCTAAAGAATACCGTGGTGATTAAAATTGTAGGTCCAGAGGTGGTGCTAAAAAAATTGTGAAATAAAATGGGGTCAATAAAAGGGTGAAAATACATGCTGATAATATTTTGTTTTGGATCCAAATTGGGGGTGTAAGTGATATGACCTTGGTAAGTGACTAACAAACATGTGATGTATGGAATCAAATATATAATGCCAACAAAATTTGCTCATCACAATTAATGACAGATGTTTAAAAGTATGAAGACCACAGGCAAAAAGGTGGCTGGGAGAACACACCAAATGGGATAAATACAGTAGAATTAAAACAGGAACTTAGAGAGACCTTCCAAAGGTGTTGGCCAGTTCACACTATTCCAACCCTGTCCCTCCTCCACGCGCACACACATGTCAGTGCCATAGCTAGTAGGTCACCTGTATACTACCGCTGTCCCAGCTAGAGTTACAAGGCCAAGGGTCACTACATTAGTAGCTGTCTCACAGTTGTGCACTGAAACAACTCTGCAAATACCGGCATCATTAACCCTGTGTAATCAAACTGTCGCCAAAAAATCAAGTGTGTGTGTGTGTCAGTAAATTTCTAGTCAATCATTGATTTTGCGATTTTGTGACTCCTAGAGTTACTAAAGCTACAGTTGACTGTCCTACAGAAGACATTACTAACTGCTCTATAGGGAGTGGTAGAGAGAGGTGCTCCTAATGGGCAAGACATAGTGGGTGTCTGAGAGGTGGTTTGGGACTCACCCACCAAATCTATTGTCCTCTGATGAGAGGGCAGACAGGATCTTTGGCAGGAAGCTCAATACATATATTCAGTACTCCAACACTACACCATGTGCTTCTCTGTTCCTCTTACTCTCTCAAGTGACTAGCACACACACACACACACTCTCTCTCTCTCTTCTCTCTCTCTCTCTCTCTTCTCTCTCTCTTCTCTTCTCTCTCTCTCTCTTCTCTCTCTCTCTCTCTCTCTCTCTCTTCTCTCTCCTCACTCGCTCGCTCACCTGCCAAAGAGACACTAGGCCCCTCTCACACGACTTGATCCTCTCTCTGAGGTAGTCGTTCTCTCCCTGAACCCGCCGCAGCTGCTGCTCGTAGCCGTGGAACCCACCACTTGAACTGTGGCCGTGTTTCCCCTCCATACTCTAGTGTTGAGAGGGAAGGAGGAAGGGGGAAAGAAGGAGGGAGAAAGAATAAGAGAAGAGAGAGGAGAGAAGGAGGGAGATAGAGGAGAGAAGAAGGGGACATGCAGTAAATAATTAGTGGTAAACTAGGATCACAGACCACCATGCACCCAGAGCAATGGGCTGAACAAGAATAAGTTATGAAGAAGCTATACAGGTTGTCTTAGATCTCTATCTTTCTATAGCTTTACAGAAACTACCAGCACAGAGTAACCAAGAGTATGTCTCCTACTAGACTCTGCACATATACCACAAGAGTTAAGAAACTAGCTATATTAGCTGATTGGGTATATATTATATTGGCTTGGGTAATAAGAAATGACTGAGTGAAGCGTCTTGCATCACTGTTTACACACTCGGCAAAGCCAGGATATATTTCAGTGGTTGTTGCCAACGCCACAGCACTCTTATCCGACTCTCCATGCCAAAAACCTGACGTACACCTCATACTGCACACAATACTGTATGTATACTGCATACTGAGTGACTATACACCGATGCAACACGTGCAGTAACAATATAGCCTTAGAGCGCCATTCATTGTGATGATCAGTTTCAGTCGGTACATGAGAAGAACCAACTAAAATCCTTCTTTTTTCAATCGTGGCAATTAACATGCGCAGGCAACAAAGCCAAGACAAAACAAGGTGCTAAAGGGCGGGAAGGTGATTGGCGCAAATTGGACTTAAAGTGGCTTAAAGTGCTCCAGGGACGTCTGCCAGTGAAACTGGAGTGAAGACGCACTCAACCTCCCATTCAGTGCAGCTGCCAGGAAAAGAGATAAAGAATCAAAGAGTGGCCTTTTCCACAGATACTACCACATTATGTACCTCCTCCCCAGGACTGTATACACTTTTCTCAAAAGTGCAAAAGCTAATGCAAATATTTTTCTGTTGCACCTCAGAAATACAGCAATAAATATATAAAAGAAACCCTAAGTAAAACCTTTGACCTCCAAACTATACAGAGAACTTCACTCACTCTACTACACCATTCCTATCACCAAGGCAACCCCTCTCCCAAGTATAGCTACTTAATATCCCCACACCCAAAAAACCTGAAATGCAAAGTCTCTAACAGTATTGTTGTTCTGCTGTCATAGGCAACAGTAGTGTTACGAGACATATAAAGAAATTGTGTCACATGAGAAAAGTATATCTAGACCCAGTGGCAACATATAGTACGTCGTCAGAGGACACACATACACGCATGAAGGTGGGTCGTTTGCCCGTGTCAACCAAGGCAGGCAATTTGTAAGGAAATCCGAGTAGGATTGTGTGGGTTACAAGGACCCACGGTTGGCGCTTGTGTTCCTGTCACGAATTTAGCTCACGTCGACTGGGTGATATCACCCACACACTCACACCCCTCCCCTCCCCACACACACAAGTATACTGGCATCTTTACATCAAGAGGAAGGAGAGAGAGAGAGAGAGAGAGAGAGAGAGAGGGAGAGTCCTACAGTCCTCGATGTTTACTTCCACATCTAATATATTATACTGTATAGTACTAGCTAACATACACATACCTTTTCTACCCCCTACATATTACAGACGTACAAAGCCAACCTGGCCAAAGGAACACTCTACGCCACGCACAGCTATACACCATCTTAGGAAGAGTGTTGTCTGTAGAGACTTATAGCGTCCTCACCTCACTTGCGACACACCAGAGACTCGGCGGAGTAGGGCTAGCTAAATGTGCTGAGCGTTGTACATTAGTAAGCAAACTGGCACAAACACGGCGCCAGAGCAAAAAGGTTCACCGGGGAAGACTACACAAAAACGGACGCAACATGCGCGGAACATCACCCGGACACACAAACCGAACACATTCTCCAAACCCATTCTCCCCCGTCCAAATGGCGGACTGCCGAGAGGAATGCGTGTAGCCCTACAGCCTGCACACGCGCGTGAAACACTGGGGTCCAGCTACAGGCATGGCTTCTCTTTCCACACAGCGCGCGCGAATTTACACGCGTTTGTTGGTTTCTCGGCGAGCAGCTCTAGAGCGGGGCAGGTTAGTTTTACGGGTTCAGGGGCTCACGCAGTCACGCACAATAACGACAGCCCTCGGCCCTATTCTCCCACTCCCTGTCTTCCCAAACTCACTTTCAACCTCTCCGATCCACGCCAGAACTCGGCTTTCAACTGGATTTCTCGTCGTCTCCAAAATTTCTCGGGCGCGATGCTAATTACTGCTAATCAGCTGTGTTTTTGCGGCGCGCGCCCGCGACGGACCGGCCAACAAACTGCGCACGCGCATTAAATTTTAATCCTTTCGGGACTGTGTTTTATGACCGACTGTCAACACCCCTCACTCACTTTGCTGTCATCAGCCTTAGTCACTTATCTCGCGATACAGACTGACAAGAACCTTCTCTTCGCAACCCGAGACATCTCGACAGCTACTCAAAACTCTTGAGAGCTTCGTACACTTCCCGAACTTGGAGGTCAGCTACTTTGTTTTCTAGGACTGTATGCAACGGCACTCGTACAGCGTAGCTACTAGTAAAGCGAACGAGGGAGACCCTAATCCTCACTTTCTACGCAGAGGCTTTCAGTAGCTTGAAGTCACACGAACTGTAAAATGCAGCTAGGACATGCATGTAAACATACGTTTATGTAGCTATGGTAAGGGTACATGTAGTTACTGCACATACATAGTGAAAAGACTTAGGTTGCTTGTTCTGTTGTCGATTCCCTCACTATCCCATTGAGGATGATGTAATCCTCACTTTCTCCTTATTCAGTGATGTATCGTGTGTGGCTGCGGCCCCGATTGTGGGCGGGGCTAGCTTCAACTCGCCCCGCCTCTTCCGGCGCAGCGGAGCCGTTTCTGAGCGGGTCTTCCGGTGCCTACGTAGAGCAGATGTACGAGGCATGGACACAAAACCCATCTTCTGTCCACAAGGCAAGGGAGAGGGATGACGAGGTCGATTATGGACTCTTGGCTGACTTCTACTTCAGTATAATGTGTACATGTGGTTCAGTGTATCTATAAACCGGAGAGCAGCCCAATTTCCTGCTAACACTGTGTCAAAACTGTTCCCTTGTTCCTCGTCTTTCTCGTTAATCGGGAATCCCTATTCCTGTGTATTTGATAATAGCACCCATATCTGTAGCAACATTGTTCACATATCGTCTCGTTGCCTTTGTCATGGAGTGTTGTGGGTCCGAATCCGACCACAAGTATATCAAAATACTCTTTTTCCTCATGTAGTTTCATAGTGAGTGACTACAAGCTGAATATACAAGCATTCATGCCTTTATATCTGTACCATTCACAATACAGTAGAACCTAACTTACATCAGGAAAAAGCTACAGGCGCTTCAGGTTAAACTGGGCAGCTTTTGCACGCAAACAGCAGAGTAATGCACATGGGCTGGAAGACAACTTTACTTAGCACAAAACTATAGGCTTCTTAGGTTTAACAAGGGATCTTTTGCTGTTTTTTCTCGTTGTGAGCTTTCCTCGTTTGAAACTGATCTATTCTTTTTCCTCCAGTCTTGGGATGCGTTCTTTCGAAATGCCTCGGCAGGTGCAGTCCCTGGCCAGGCATACTCCCCACCTCCCCCCCTCACACACTCCCCCTCCTCCCCATCTCCCCGCGTCACTGAAGGAAGCACTCACCAGTCTATGACCAACATCACTGAACATCTCAACGTCCAGGTACGCTTACATATACTGTTACACGTGTCCGATACTGTTTAGTGGTTGTGCTTTGAATAACTAATTTTTCTTCACATAATATGGTATGCACAGTAGTGTAAGCAGTACAATTGTGTTGCCACAGGCTCTAATTAGAGCCTACCAGATCCGAGGCCACAACATAGCCAATCTGGACCCGCTGGGAATCAACGACGCTGATCTTGACGACAGCATGCCTCCTGAACTCATCGCCAATGAGGTATTACTGTGTGGAGTATCCGATACACCACTTGTTGTAACTGCTGCATATTTTTTTCTTTTTTTTCTTTTTTTCTTTTTTCTTTTTTTCTTCTTTTTTTTGCCCTCCAAAGTGTAACAGATTTCCTATATTGAGCAGTTTACCGGTTTTCTCCACACAGGGATTAGACATGGACAAGGAGTTCACACTGCCAAAGACCACGATGATAGGAGGAGGAGAGAAAGCTCTGCCCCTGAGGGAGATTATCAGCAGACTCAGGACCATCTACTGTGGGAGTGTGGGTGTGGAGTTCATGTTTATAAACGACAGACAAAAGTGTGAGTTTATCATTGCCGTACTGTGGCCTATATACCTCGAATTCATGAATCTATGTTATAAGTGCGCATGGATAGCTTTCTTTACCGGGTAAATTAATTGGCACATCTCGCTCATTATGAGCAGGTGAGGGCAAGAGCCTCTTTGTGAATTTCCTATGAGATTGTTGAAGTATGCACGGTATGAGGAGTTGTATGTACAGTATATGTGCTACTGTATATAGCTGTGTACATTTGTATGTAGGTGATTGGATCAGACAGAGGTTTGAGCCACCAGGAGTCTTCCAGATGACTGACGAGGAGAAGAAGATATTGCTGGCCAGACTGATTCGCTCAACAAGGTCTCGGAAAAACACTGCCAATGTCTAATACACATTCATAAAGTCTCAGCTAATGGCACATCACTGGGTGAAAATATAAATACAGTGGAACTCCTCTAATCCAGACACCGATGTATGGATCTAGTGTTGCACTATAATAATACGCAGGTTTGAGGAGTACCTGGCAGCCAAGTGGCCCAGTGAGAAGAGGTTTGGTCTGGAGGGATGCGAGGTGATGATTCCCGCCATGAAAGAGATCATTGACCACTCCACCGTTCGCGGAGTCGAGTCCTACGTCATTGGAATGCCTCACAGGTATAATTGATGTTCAGCAACTTTTTGTAGCATGCATACATCTTTAGGCTAGGTTCACAATATGTCACATGTCGCGTCCTGCTGCACACAGCTTTGCACTGCATTGGTATCATGCTTCTGCTAAGTTAATGTGGTACACGTAGCTCAAGAAGGCAGAGTGTCGTTGGTTTTTGAGTCTCACCCAGTGCAGCTCTTTTATTTTCTTTGCCGGTGTATTACTTTCACAGATGTGGACATGATAGCTTTTGTGTGTACAACGAACAATTATGTTTTGCTTTTTATGCCGATACGTAATGCTAGGATTAATGTGTGTGTGTCGTTTGTCGCATGTGAAGGGGTCGTCTGAATGTTCTGGCAAACGTGGCCCGGACCCCCCTGGAGAGAATTTTCCACGAGTTCAACCCCATGTTGGACCCCCAGGACGAGGGGATGGGGGACGTGAAGTACCACCTGGGGACCACAAACACCGTCCTCAACCACTTCTCAGAGAGAGAAATTACGGTCTCTCTGGTTGCCAACCCTTCACATCTAGAAGGTTAGGTTTTTTCTCTCATCATGAAAATTGTCTGAATTAGTGAAACCATTAGTTCTCTTTTACCCCTCTCTCCCTCCCTTTCCGTGCTTTCAATTTCCCTTTTACACACTCCTTTATAATTACACTCTCTCCCTCCTTATAATATTTTGCTTTCCCTTCCTCTCTTTTCCTTCCTCTGTTCGTTCTTTCTCCCCTCTCCTCCCTCTCTTCTTTCTCCCTCCTCCCTCTCTTCTTTCTCCCTCTCTCCCTTCCTCTCTTCTCTCTCCCCTCTCCTCTCTCTTCTTTCTCCCCTCTCCTCCACTATCTTCTCTCTCCCTCCTCCCTCTCCTCTCTCTCTCCCTCCTCCCTCTCCTCTCTCAACAGCTGTAGATCCAGTAGTACAAGGAAAGACAAGAGCCACACAGTTTCGGAGAAACGACGAGAGTGGAAAGACTTGCATGAGCATTCTCCTCCATGGAGATGCTGCTTTTGCAGGTACACTATATACACACATATGTATGTATTTGACATATTAATAGACTCTTGTAGATGAAAGTGATGCTGTAACAAGTTAAGCAAGTTAGAATGTTATGTATGAATGTTTGCTCATAACCAGCCGCTGACACATAAATGTGTCCAGAGCCCCCATAAGTCTATAAGAATTTATATGGGGGTTATTATATACTAGGCACTAATACTTTATACTTCAAATTCGGCTTATTAAAACAGATACCCATGGCGCCCAAAGGGACAAGAAATGTGTTGCTAAGAGAGTACCTTTCAACAGAGAACAGATAAAGAAGGAAATCTTTTCTTATACTGCTCGTTCAACACACCTCTGTTATGTAAAGGACACTTTATAATTGTCCCATGGTGTCCATTGTTCAGATATTTCCCACTGTATGCGCGAAAGCCTTCTCCCTCTAAAGTTTCTTTCGTGCTATACACAGTAACTGTACAGGGTCTACTGTATCTCCTGCAGGTCAGGGGGTGGTGTACGAGACCTTTCATCTGTCAGACCTCCCGGACTACACCACCCACGGGACCGTCCACATGGTCGTCAACAACCAGATTGGTTTCACCACGGACCCTCGCGTGGCCCGCTCCTCGCCTTACTGCACCGACGTCGCTAAGGTCACCTGCTGCAATATTAGCAATGTCTATCCATTTAATCCCATTCCTATGCTGCGTGCATTACAGTCTCAATCCTGTACCAGCTCGCGTACGCTACGCATGCACATGGGGACGCGCGTGTTAATGACAACAGTGCGCTTTACAACCAAAGATGATGCGCTGCAATGAGGGTGCAGACAATAAGTTACAAACGTTGCCATTGACGACAGATACAACAACAGTGGGCATCATTTGGAGTAATCAAACCAGGACTTGACCAGCATGCCACATGCTGCGCTTAAAACAACTGCAGGTGTTATAAAATGTGTGCATCTGTCAACAACGAGGTCTCAAGGCAAAAGGCAATGCAAACGAGGTCCATGCGTGGGTAGATTATGATTGTGAGCGTTCGTGTACTTTCTTCCCACACATTGAAATGCTCTGTGTTCTAACATATGTATAGCTAGGGCCTACACATACACAGCGTGTATGTTCTCTATGCAACGTACAGACATGTATTACCACAAAAGTAAGTGAGTGTACACTATATTATATTCATACTAAATAAGGTCTACTGTTTTTTGCGACGTTTTAGGCATTCAATTGCATTTGTTAATCGTGTATACTACATGCTGCATAAAGCAGTTTGAATGTGCACGAGTGTGGATGCCAACAATTAGGTTCCTTTGTGAGTGATTTGACTGTTAACCCTCTGATTAGCGGGCCGCTGAATTGCGTCTGAACTTCTTTCATGTCTGATACCTAAACCCAGTTTTTCTGGCACAGGTTTGCCCCAAACTGAGGTGTAACCTATACGTACACAAATTTATCACCGGGCAAAAGCTTTGGTTGGTTGTATGGCACTTTAATAAGTGGCCTGATTAATCCGGGGTTTGGTAATAATAATTGATTTCTGGTTTCATTCCGAACAAAAAAGCTCTATCTATAATATTATTATTGTTGCATAGTAAATCTCAGTTGTTTTGACTACCTTACATAAGGGCAACGTAAATTTGGTGAGTAAGAGACAAAATTCTCATGTAACTTAAGTGTATTAGTTATATATGTACATAGGGCGTACACACTTGCATACACAGCTTTCCTCACTGGGTTACGTCGGATTGATTAATCCACCACACATCTCGCTCCCGATCTCACGCCTGGTAGACTCAAAGAATGGTGATGAGTGTGTCGTCAGAAAGAGGGGAAGAATAGAAAGAAATATCAGATCTAAGTATTTAACTTCAAGTGTATTGGGTCCATACTGTTTGTACTACTGTATGGACCAGTTTGCATGAAAATGAGAAATGTTTAAAACGCTGTTCATCCTCACAAAATACTAAAACACTGTTGATCCTCAGGTGGTATCAGCTCCGATATTTCACGTCAATGCCGATGATCCTGAGGCCGTCTTGCACGTCTGTCGGGTCGCCACCGAGTGGCGGGCAACATTTGGAAAAGACGTCGTTATTGACCTGGTGTGCTACCGTCGCCACGGACACAACGAGATGGACGAACCCTCACTTACACAGGTATAATTACCGTTCAAGCAAGACATTTTGTGTCATTTACTTTTCTCGCCTCCCTCCTCCTCTTTTTCGTCCCCTCAGCCGCTCATGTACAAGCAGATTAAGAAACACGAAAAACTGGTGGAAATGTATGCCAGGAAACTTGTAGAAGGCAATGTTGTCACTCAGGAGGATTACGAGGTACATGGCACAACTTTCTCCATCCACAGTTTAAGTAGCATGTTAATAATGAGCAAAGTTGATTGTGAAAGGGTGAAATATGATCATGTATGTACCCCTGTAGCTATCAAATGTAAGAGTATACCTCTGCTGGTCGTATTTCATCGTTCCCTTGTGTTACGTCCAATGATGTCACACACACACACACACGCACACGCACACGCGCACACGCACACACATGCACCCATA
Organism: Geodia barretti; assembly: GCA_030341885.1. Classification (NCBI taxonomy): domain Eukaryota; kingdom Metazoa; phylum Porifera; class Demospongiae; order Tetractinellida; family Geodiidae; genus Geodia; species Geodia barretti. Next base: position 11,919 of record CASHTH010001645.1, read on the forward strand.
GAAAGAGAAGAACAAGTATGACCAGATCTGTAAAGATGCCTACGAGAGGGCACCAAAGATTGTCCCCTTCCACAGAGACTGGCTGGACTCCCCGTGGAAAGGTTTACATACATACATACATACATACATACATACATACATACATACATACATACATACATACATACATACATACATACATACATACATACATACATACATACATACATACATACATACATACATACATACATACATACATACATACATACATACATACATAAATACATACACTGTACAGGCGAACCTCTGAATAAGGGACACCTTCGGGACATCAATCTGCCCTATTTCCCAACGGTCCGGTAATAATTTACACTACTGTGTATGAGGCAGTACCAACATTCATTTTCAATCCGTGATTGTGCCTTCGGTATATGAGCAAAGTAGGCATTAGTAACAAAATTGAGGCACCCAATATGAGCAAAGTAGGCATTAGTACACAAAATTGAGGCACCCAATGCTCCTTTTGATTTACCAGTACAGAGTAAGTAATGCAAAGTTTCCTTCTCCATGATAATGCCAGGAGTGTTCTCAGACGAAGGGACACCTCTGGAGGCAACCGGTGCCATCCCGTCGACTGGCATCTCGCGCCAGAGGATCTCCCACATTGGCAACGTCTACAGCTCTCTGCCTGATGACTTTGAGGAACATAGAGGTTTGCTTCCAGCAGTCCAGCATTAAAGGGAATATGTCAGTACATAAGATCTAAAAACATTACAAAGATAGAACTAAGCAATAGGGCCCAGTGCAAGAATGCACGTTTGCTTTACATACGGCCACATTTCCTTTGAATAGGCTACTGTCCCAATATAATGTTGGTGAATTTTTGAAGTTTGAGACTCACAATGTTTGCGGAAGGCAAGTGCACGTGAAGGGCACTCAAACTATAGAAGAGATGTCCTTGGTGGGACTCAAACCCCACTTCTTGTGCACACATCCATTGAGAGAGATTTACTCACTTGCTGTGCGAATTTGCAGATTCATACTTGTGTGATAAATGAATGTTGCCGCAAAATGTTTAGATTCAGCATGCAATATTACACGAACTCCCTTTCACGAAACCTTCAAAGTCTATACATACACACACACACACACACACACACATGGTGACAATCTTCGATGAACTCTCAGTTGACAACTGTACTGCTGCTTGCAGGCATCAAGAGAGTGTTGGCGGAGAGACGTAAGATGCTGGGGGAGGAGGAGTGCGACTGGGCCATTGGAGAGGCTCTGGCATTCGGGTCTCTCCTGGAGGAGGGAGTACACGTGAGGCTGTCAGGGCAGGACGTGGAGAGAGGGACCTTCTCCCACAGACACCACGTGATCCACGACCAGAAGGTCGATAGGAGGCAGTACCGGTGAATGATCCTACTGTCTGACGCACATGCAGCAGCAGGGAATATATGGCAGAATCCTCTCAAGGATATATAATACTCCTGAAATGAGGACACCTGGAGTATGAGGACACATCTCCAATGAGGACACCTTTTATCGTCCAAAATAATGCATGCAATTTAACCCAAGGAGGAAGGGGTGAGTACCTCTCACCCCTTCCCTCCTGACATGACTTTGACCACTTCACCGAACATCTCACTTCTTGAGATTGACGTGTGGATTAGAGGGGTTCAACTGTGCAGTGTATGCGTGTATAGTGAAATTCTCTTTTAATTCCCCATCTCGCCTCTACCTAGCTTCTATCTTGCTGTTCCCAACTCTTATGTTGCCGTTCCCATTATAGTCTCGCCTATACATATCTCACATTCACTTCCATGTCTCGCCTCTTATTTCCTGTTCGAGCTTCCCAATCTCACCCGGATTTCTAACCCCCCCTTAGTCCCCTGGAGCACATCTCCCCGGACCAGGCCAGGTACACAGTCTGCAACAGCTCTCTCTCCGAGTTTGCAGTTCTCGGGCTTCGAGCTCGGGTTCTCCATGAGTGATCCCAACTACCTCGTCTGCTGGGAGGCTCAGTTTGGAGACTTCCACAACAACGCTCAGGTCTTCATACAATATATACTGTTGTGTACCGCCGCGGAACCTTTTATATTTGTCACAATCTCTCTATGCATAAACCCTCAACAAACCTCCCCCGCCCACAGTGTATCATCGACCAGTTCATATCGTCAGGTCAGGAGAAGTGGGTGAGACAGAGTGGACTGGTAATGCTCTTGCCTCATGGGTAAGCATTTTTTTACTTGGGATGCACCATGAGCTTATCGGTGGAAATTTACGCCGTGGCAATTCAAACACACTGTGTTAGAACAATACTCGACTCTACTGAATCCAAGCAAATGCCATAAGCTTATCCATGATCAAACGCAGGTGCAGTTTAGTAACCTGTACATTTCTACAATAACCAACTCCACTGCATGATGAATCAGGTATGAAGGGATGGGCCCGGAGCACAGTTCAGCAAGACTGGAGCGGTTCCTGCAGCTCTGTTCAGACGACGCAGACTGCCAGCCAGACATTGACAACCCTGCCTTCGAATACGACCAGCTCTACAGCTGTAACATGCAGGTTAGATCAGATCACTCGTTGCATTGCCTTTTCTTGGTGTTCCAGCTCAGGTTACATTGTACACAAGACAAAATATATATTCTTGCGTTGGGCCATGCATTTTGTTCTCTTTTCTTGTCCTCATTCGGAATGTTTAGCTAAACGTTTCTTTTTTTCAACTTTCTTTGAGAAGCTTTCGATTTTGCATCGGGTTTTCGTTTACATACATACACATACACATTTCCTAGTTACACACGTAACTGTTTCTCTTGTATCTACACGTGTGTCTGTTTTTGTATCTCTGTCTGTCTGCAGGTGATCAACTGTACAACTCCCAGCAACTATTTCCACGCTCTGAGGAGACAAGTCAAGAAGCCTTTCAGAAAACCAGTCAGTCTATAATATATAGGCTCAGTGTTACTTGTGCACAGTTTATCCTGCATTGCCGTGATTTTTAAAGTTTCAAGGGGAAAAAGTTGGTATGGGTTTGTGGGTTGGTCAACAAATTTCCCCGAAATGTTTTTTTCTTCTTCAAATCTCTCTCTCTCCCTCCCTCTCTCTCTCCCTCCCTCTCTCTCTCTCTCTCTCTCTCTCTCTAGCTCATTGTTATGACTCCCAAGAGTCTCCTAAGACATCCGGAAGCCAAATCGAAATTTTCCTACTTTGACGAGGGGACACACTTCCTGAGACTCATCCCAGACTCCACGGCCAGGGAGGGAGAGGGAGTCAAACGGATCGTGTTCTGCTCGGGGAAGGTCTACTACGAGTTGGCCAAGCAAAGGGAGTTGGCCGGACTCCAGGAATCTGTCGCTATTTCCAGGGTTGAGCAGGTACATATCATAATTACTAGTAGGCGAATGCAGGGCATTTTTAGTGAGCGGGAGCGAGCATGCAATGACTGTATCTGCACGAGCCATCCTAACCTATTTACAACTTTCACGTTGGAACCACGAAGATTGGAAAGAGGTACAGCTTTATGATCATAGCAGCAGGTACTTACTGTACACGCTACATTGGTGGCCAGTAAAGATTTGGGTGGGAGGAAATTTTTGAAAGGGGAAAGCGGGTTTTTAGGAAGTTCTTGTAAAAGTCCGTCCCTCGAGAATTCTCTTACTATATAATGTGTAGGTGTGTAATTGTAACACAATCTGTGGTCGAGTAACGTGCACAGTTCACTGAACATGTTGTAAACACTTATTCTCCCAACTGCCCGACCCAACTCCCTTGCACCACACCAATGAACAGTAGGTCATCACACCGATAAACAGTAGGTCATCACACCAATAAACAGTGGGTCATCACACCAATAATCAGTAGGTCCATCACACCAATAAACAGTAGGTCATCAAGTGGAATAACATACATTCACAATCATTGCAGTACAAAGGGAGTCTATGCACCATACACCGTTCAAATCTGCTATATATCAATTAATGACATAATACACATCTATGTGTCTCCCCCATGCACTGCATATGCAGGTCTCCCCGTTCCCCCACGACCTGGTGCACAGAGAGCTGGCCAGGTTCCCCGCGGCTGACGTAGTGTGGGTCCAGGAGGAGCCCAAGAACATGGGAGCATGGAGCTACGTTCAACCTCGCTTCTTCACTGCCTCCCACAGTCAGAGACACCCCAGGTATATGTACATATTATACTGCAGAAATCATTCACTGAAGGAACATGCTACTACAGTGACCTAATAGATACAGATGGGACCACTCTAATCTGGACACCAGTCGGACAGAAGAAAGTGTCCATATCAATAGAGGGCTCCACATTTTCAGGGGTTAACTAAGCTGCTTATAATCTCCACATGGCATACACACACAGTACTTTGAATGGCCCTGACATCTCAAATATTGCTTGTGCTCCAATGTACTACATGTTACTGCAAGTCAAAAGTCGGCACTAATTGGAATAATGATAGCTCTCACTATGTCTACAGGTATATAGGGAGGCCTCCGAGTGCCACAGTTGCAGCAGGGAACAAGGCCGTCTACAAACACGAGCAGGAGACGCTCGTCCAAGGAGCATTCTCTCTCTGAGACTTCTGCAACATACCATTATAGAGAGCATTATGTAGGTATTGTGTGGCTGGCTGAATCTATTATCTATTTGTCTTAGTGGATAACCATTAATTTTATGGCTAAAATTGTAGGGGGCTGTTGGCACACTCACCCCTGATGAAGTTCCCTATAATATTATGACGATGATTCGAGCAATCGACATGAGAAGTGATGCGCACTGCTCATGCACCAACTGCAGACACGTCATGACGTGTTTATTAATTTTCATTTCCCCGGCATCAATTAGGACTCCTATGTAGCTGTTTGCACACGTACACAAAATGAGTATCTATAGCTGGTCAAAAAAACTACTTTCAACGGAATTATTGACATCCTAAACAAGCTAGCAGTCAAAACACTATAATACAGCTAAATGGTCCAAAAAATCTTAGTTCGAAAAAGCAACTAAAGTCATGTCAGTCTGTTTCTTGATTTCTTTACAGCTCGCCACTGTTAGCAATCATAACTGGCTTCGATGTTGGGCCATCCTGAAAGGACAAGAGTTAAATGTACACGTGCAACGTACATACACTTATAATACCCGTGAGCCAACACCCTCCATCTCGTCCACAACATCTAGGCCTTCAACAACGCTCCCGAAAACAACGTGCTTTCCGTCCAGCCTGGAAATAAAAACGGCTTCAAGTAAGGACAAAATTTCCTTGCAATACTGCTGAGATGCAAACGTGCAGTTGCTGAAATTACCACGTGGTCTTGGCAGTGCAGATGAAAAACTGCGATCCGTTTGTGTTGGCCCCAGAATTGGCCATGCTCAAAGTGCCTTTCGCGGTGTGCTTCAATTGGAAGTTCTCGTCAGCAAACTTTTCACCGTAGATGGATTTGCCTCCAGTACCATTTCCACGGGTGAAATCACCGCCCTGGGCAGTAAAGGGGTTATTATCGATGCAATAACTCGCACATTACAAATTACCTGGCACATAAAGCCGGGGATAATGCGGTGGAACTTTGACCCCTTGAAGCCAAACCCTTTCTCGCCGGTACAGAGGGCACGGAAGTTTTCTGTAGTCAGACTGACCATAAACTACACAAGTCGGATTGGAAACTGTACAGTTTGCTGCATGCTAAAGTCATATTATACAATGGAGAGATGGGCATTATTTAGAGTCAGCCGTGGGCAGTGTGTAGCTCGTGGTGAAGCCCATGAGAGGCAGGGTAAGTCGTGTTGTTGCAACATTTTGCTACGTACATACCCAAAACAATTGTGTGATGAACTGGGAAGACGAAAATTTTGGGGTGAATGGGTGACACGAAATAAACGCAGTCTCAAAACCGCGCGAAGTCGCTAATAGCCTTACCTGCTGTCCTAGGCACGACGTCCCCTCGCAGCTTCAGATTCAGGAACGGAGTGGGAGGGGGGGAGGACAATGTGAAACATGCACGACAGAGTGCGAACAGAGGCTCACCTCCATGACAACACGCCCGGCCGCCTTCCCGCCAATGGTGATATCGAAGAACACCCTTTGTCTGCTCATGATTGTACTGGCGTAGCGAAGTCCTCTTTGAAGATGAACAGCAGGAAAAACTATCCGCATAAAGACACTGACAACCTGACCGCGCAAGACAACTGGTATTGGCTGGCTAATTAAATCCACGTGCTTGCGCGCGCCGCTGTAACTTTGCGCATGCGTAGTTACTTCGGCGTCTTTGGTAGAAAAACGTACGTATGGCAGAAATCTAAAAAACAAACAGGTCAATCATGCATGTGACCTAAAGTCTAGTCCAGAATGTTGTATGCAGCACCCTTCATCACGACAGCTGTCCACAGTCAACAATTTTCACTTCTTTTCCTTTCTGAACCAATCCGTGCTGTGCAAGAAAGACTGAAATCACGGCGAACCATTGACACAATGCACTCCACTTACCTCAGAACCACAAGCAACCATCTTCTTTACGATATCCATGCCTTCAATAACCTTCCCAAACACCACGTGTCGTCCATTCAACCTGGAAGAGTAATTATTGTCATACCTTTGCACACCCAACTCCTCATCATAAACTGCCACTATTATATGTACAGTGGGACCTCTATGGAACAGATATTTTGTCTTCGTCTCCCCGTTAAATTTACTGGACTGTAATATTATGGTAAAATGTGACCTCAGATTGTGTCCTTTATTGAGAGGTTGTTTCTATTGTGTCCTATATTCGGAGGCTCTACTGACCTCATAAGGACACCTCTCTATAAAAGACACCTGGCTTCGTTTTGATTCATACATACTTATAAGTGAGATTGAGTCATTACCAGTTTGCCTCGCAAACGGTGATGAAGAACTGCGATCCGTTTGAGTTGGGTCCAGAGTTGGCCATGGCAACGGTGCCTTCTGCTTCAAGTTTCAGTTCAAAGTTCTCGTCCTTGAACTTGTGGCCACCGTAGATGGACTTTCCACCCGTTCCGATTCCACGAGTGAAATCTCCACCCTGACGAGGAGAAAGAAAGAGAGGGGGAGGGAGAAAGAGAGGAAGACAGAGATGGGAAGGAACACCCGAAAATCTTACACACCTGGCACATGAACTCGGGGATGATGCGGTGGAAGATGGACCCCTTGTAGCCAAACCCTTTCTCGCCGGTGCAGAGACAACGGAAGTTCTCTGTGTTGCGAGGGAGGAGTCACAAGGTATATATATACAAGATAAACCCTTTTCAGAATCACAGATACACACACAGAGTTAGGCTCAACATGATTTTGGGGTTGGACAGGGCTGGGTAAAAAGCATGATCATTGAGTGTTCTAGCAGATGATGTACCAGGGTTACCAACACCTCTGGCTATATATGTTTTGTCGTAGTGGTGGTGGAAGCGTATTATCAAACGTTTCAAAGTCCATTATACACAACATACTCCTTTTCACGCACCTGCTGTCTTCGGTACGACGTCAAGTCGTATCTGCAACAACGTCGTCGGGAAGACGCGGAGAAAGGCCACTGATTGTCACTATAAAACAAAACTGTTTTCTCGGAGCCTACCTCAATCACGACACGTCCGACTGGCTTGTCGCTTATAGACATGTCCAGGAACATCTTTGGTTTGGCCATGGCTGTGCTTGTGTAGCGAAGTCTTCACAACAAGAATCGAACAGGGCGACACAATCCTGGGGGTTAACCTACGACGGGTGTACGTGTCCAGCGGATATGGGGGGGGCGTGTTCGTGCATCATGTGATTACTCGCGCGCGCCGTTCGCTAGCTCGACCTTCACCTATAACTGCGCATGCGTAAAGATAAACGCGACGAGCGAGCGAGGAGAGTACGAGCGTAGTTTCGAGTTTCTCACCCAGGTATCTTTGGTAAATGCTAGCAGCAGTCGACCTCCTGGCTTTATGAGGTGGTGTAAACCCTTCTTCCTGCAGTGGCGGAAGTGGAGATGTGCGTGCGACTCAACAACAAGAGGCACTGCCTGACGCTGCAGTCTCTGACTGGTCTGCTGCAAGTTCTCATTGCCCTTCCCATAATCGTCGTCTCGTTCATCGTTTTCACTCAGTCCTCTCTCGGAGGCGCTCTCTCTCCGTTCTGGGCCGGATTTCTCGTGAGTTGAACCTTGGAAAAGGAGAGCAAGAGTGATGATGCAGTTTAGGGGAGTAATGTGAGCCAGGTGTCCTAGCTTTGAATCACACCTTGGACTTTCCATTCAGAAAGTTACCTTTCTTGGTGAGTCGTGCGTGGGTCTCTTATAGTATTGTTTAGCAGTACTAAAGGAGATCTTGGCACTCACTGAATGGTGTGGTCTTGCTGTACGTGGGAATGCTATAGGTCGTCTTCAGCTATTGCCGCTTGTTTCCCGAACCAGCTGTTAGCTAAAATTTGTCTTTCTACTGGTATGGATGGTGATAGAGGCTTTAAACAAGTGCATTCATGGCTATTGAAGGTCTCTGGTGTGTTTATGATGAACTGCAGAAGATGGTTTGTAAACAGTCTGGTAGTGACAAAAGTCGAACTCAATGCATCACCTTTTGAGTGACGAAAGGGCATTGTAAACTGCTTTTGAGAACAAGGCTAGGTGCGCAGTTAATATACACTTTCAACTAGCAATGTCAGCAGTTGTCCCACCCATGCAATGAAGGTTGCCATTCTAGCTACGTTTTCATCAAAATGCATGTGCAATTTTTCAAAAAAGCATAAGTGGATTGACACTGGCATGTGGGATGGAGTCTATGCCTTTTTTTATTGAGGCATGCACAAATTTTGTGTCACAGTGACAGGATTATGGAGCAAAAATTATGAATCCATGTGATGTCAATATTTGCAGTCTATGAAGCCTTTAGCCACAGGTGTGTCATATTTACCCTGTGCGGTGCTCAGTGTATCGCGATCAGAAGCTCATAAGGAATGTATTTTGATACACAGTATATATACCATGCCCACACTGCACATGGGTTGTTATTGTGTAGGGTACGCTAGTAGATGTTGCTAATTTGTCCAAGTTGGCATAGGCATGTAGTTGAGAGGCCTCTGTTGTTCAATCACGTGGCTTTTGTTTGTTAGAATAGCACTTCTGTCTGGGTATTTCCTCTCAACTAAAAGAGTTTTTGCCCACACCTTCCTTCTCTTATACTCTTCTCTCTGTCTCTATCTCTAGTTGCTGATTGCTGGAGTCGTGGGGTTACTGGTGAGACCAACGAAACTGGCATCAGTGGTAAGTGTATGCAGTCTTATGAATGTGCATGAATATTGATTGTTGGTTATGTTCTTGTGTGTGCCTGTGTGTGGGAAAGGCTAGGTGTGTCCACAGGGCAAGTAGAGGTCCAGGTGACACATGCATATACAAAGGGGAGAGCTCCTCCCTTTTGGCAGCTGTTCATGGTGTAGCCTCAATTGGGTGCTCTCTGATACTTTCCTGCATTGGGAAGCTAAGCTATTCATGTTGTATCCAGAAGTGTTATGAGCTCACATTGTGCGCTGGTTGTGCAGGAACACTACTATTTTTGACGGAGAATCTTTATGATGTCATTAGCTTGATTATCAATTGATTAACAAATGTATTCCAATTCATTAACTGCCAATTCGTTAAAATGATCTGGTCCTTGCACACAGATACTGGCTGACATAATATTCAATGCTCTAGCAATCACTGCGTGTTTCCTGGCAGCTGGTATGACTGGCATCTACGGAACTTCAGTACAACTAGACAACTACGATCAATTGCAAGGTGGGTGGATAAAAGGAGTGGTGGCCGAGAGGTGACATTTATTGAATTGTGGTGGAAATTTTGGCACCCTCGCTTAGTTCTGATGTATAGTTGCGCAAACAATGCAACGTGACTGCCCACAACTGCTACCTTAATAGGAGCATTGCATCACGGCTGTCACCTAATTCATGCAGTTTGTAGTCGAGTAATCTGGCTACAGAGTGGTGACATTCATTCCATACTGGTAACTTCTGATATTGACCAGCTTGCACGCAGCCAACAATTCAAAATTCACGCACACGAACTGCATGTATACCCTTTTCTTCGTTTAAGCAAAAGGTATGCTATAGTCAATTACATAGTTTTTTGATGAGCAAACATGGAGTAGTTCGTGAGGTAATTTAGTCTAGAATCACATACAGTATTATGTATGTGCAGTGCCCATCACAAGATCTGCATTGAGACAAGGTATACTCGCTTCCCTTGCCTATTATCACATGCCCCTATCATTATAACTCCCCTACACAGTGCTAGAGGGCAGTGGTGGAAGTGAAGGGGACTGCATTTTTGCCGACGGATCTCCTCTCTACTCCGAGAGCTTCCGTTCCTCCATGGAGCCTCTGGACCGCCTGGTCCCTTCCTGCGAAGACCTGGAGTCCTACTGGAAACACCTGGTGTCGCTCATGTCCCTGAGTATCATGGGACTCTTGGTTTCTCTCGTGGCCATTGTCATAAACTGTGTGACTCCGTGTGTAGAGGACAGAGCGGACAGCATCACCTGGTATCCAAAGACTGACGTTTGAGACAATCCACTATTATTACACAGCACTCTATCTTAACTGCAACATTGTTATGACCAACTCACAGAACACTCTGCTATTATACCAAGTTACTGAACACCAATCACACAAGAATAATCTCTCTTTCATCTTCTATAATTATTATAATAACAATTATGTACGTCTTTAAAAACACACAATTGCAGCAAAAGCACGAGTGACAGACAACATTGTATGCGAAGATAACAAGTGAAATGAAGGGGGGGGGGTCAGTCTGTAATCTCACCGCAGTCTGCAATTACCACATACTTGTCTGGTTTTCCGCCATACTGTATCAATGGAATAACAATCATAATCGAGTAGGGGAAAACTGGGCCATCCCCAACACAGTTTCTGTCATTATGGTGCAATCTCACTCGGAATGAAACACCTTTCTCTGCATTAACTACTTAATAGTCCAAGAGGGTTTCTTAGGAGGGTTTTCCTGTATAAAAATGCACCCTCAGAGAGACATTCGCCCAACCACTAACTAAGTCCAGTGAATAGATGATGGTGCTGCAGGTATGTATGTACGTACATAGCTATATATATACCTCAGATCCTAACTCTTCCATCTGTCGTATTAACTCCATTCCTTCCACTACTGAACCAAACACCACGTTCTTACCATCCAGTCTGTTTGAGAGGAAGTGAAAAATGTTTCCTAATCATTGTGCCCACATTATACACTTAGTGATAATAAAACCAGAAAACAAAACACAAGACTTCGTTTTTTAGAAAAATAATTTTTTTTCTCTTTCCCTTCTGGCCTGTTTGTTTCCATCAGCTACTTAGAAGAATGCTAGACATTGCTTGTCCCAGACAAAAATGGCCCCACACCCACTAGATTCAGGGAAAATAAATTGGCTCTCAAGTTTGCTCAAAACTACCTATGCATCGTCCATTGCCAATGTAAAGCCCTAGACTCACTCCTCCAGCTTGCGGAATGTGATAAAAAACTGGCCTCCGTTGGTGTCGGGCCCTCGATTGGCCATACTCAACACTCCTGGTCCACTGTGCTTTAGAGTAAAGTTTTCGTCTTCAAATCTGGCGTCATCTCCCTTGTAGATGGAGAACCCGCCTGTTCCCAAGTGTTTACCAGCAAAGTCACCAGCCTGCAAAACAAGACATCAATGACGGTGAATATCTAGTATATACGGCAGCTACGGTTTCACTCTCATGCATACGATGGTTTTCCCCAAGTACAGTGGAAACTCTGAACAATGGACACGTTTGGACCACCAATTTTCTCCTTTATAAGGCTGTTGTACTCTCTTTGGAGGTTAAAGAATCATAGAAAAGTGAACATTCGCGACTTCAAAGTGTGTGCTTTTATTGAGAGGTTTTTTCTATTGTGTCTTATATTCTGAGTGTCCTTTACCAGAGGTTCTACTGCCTATACATATGACAGACCTGACATAGGTAGTCCTTCACAATTCGGAAAAACTTGGTACCTTTGAAGCCATATCCTTTCTCCCCAGTACACAGGGCACGGAAATTCTCTATATATAGAGTAAGGCCAACAAGTTTGAAAAAAAATCTTTCACTCATTCATTCTTACCTGATGTTTTAGGGACAACGTCAGGTCGAAGCTGAAAAATAAACCACGCCCAGATTATTGTACGCAACGCAGTAGATAGTAAGTAACAAGACAGATCCTTACCCTGACGACTAGCCGCCCAAAAGGCTCGTCTTCTATAGTCAGGTCGAAGAAACACCTCAGTTCCCTGCCTTTTAGCTTCGGCATTTCTCTACTATGCGACTTCTTCGAAGGGGTGGGGTTTATTCATGTAGTGCGCATGCGCAAATTTATGCAAACCGCCGCTCTCTAATTAAGCGTAATATTTCAAAATTGTCATAGTTAATGACGAGGTAACTTCCGTTTCTTCGTCTATCTTGCGCTCTCGCTGGATCGGATCTCCTGTGTTTTTCCCAGCTAAAAAACGGCACGGCTTTTCCCGTTTCATCACAGCCGTCTGAACTGGCCAGGATATACAGCTAGACCCTTTGGAGGTGAGCAGAAAATGCTTACTTGGAACGCAAACGAGAATACGTCGCGATAAATCCGGTACCTTGTTTCCGTCTCACTTGCGCGTGGAAGCGATGTTCAAGCTCGGGAAGGTTACTGTTTAGGGCAGAAGTCAAAGTATGTTATGCACCGGCTATAGATTGCCTGGTATAAAACAGCGAGGGAACGCGGTGCGTGTGTGTGTGTTTGTGTTACGTCCATCTTCGGTCTCTATACGAGAAAACGTGCTGCTATATTTAGCACCTTTCCCTTCAAACTTACAGTCTCACTTAAGAGCACGGGGTGATTATCGTGTCCCAAACCAGTTGATGTCTAGTACTGATGTTCGGTACACTGGGTTCTTGTGCTTTCGAACACGTTTGTGAGTGATGGGCCGTGTGGTAGAAGAGTTGGTTCAGTCGCCTCTGCATGCTGGGTTGGATCCATACACGTACCTATGTTTATGGCATCTGTATTAGTAGTGTGTGTAGTACTCTGCCTATCCCACTGGTGGTATCCCCGAAACTTGACCCCCATCTACTAAACTCCGAGAAAAGGGTGCGATATTCGTGTGTGTGTGTGTGTGTGTTTGTATGTGAGTTAGAGGAGGCTGAGTGAAATACGTAATCTAGTAAACTCAGCTAGCCATGTAGCAAATTATACTGCATAACGAGATATGCGAGTATACAGCCTCGTTACTTTGTATAAGTCTAAGTTTTGAGTCACGTATACAGGCTTACTTGTGTGCCTGTTTATGCGTCCGCAGCGGTCGTTGATACTGTACATAATTGTCACCTCCTGTGTATGGGAAACCCCCTCTTCCAGAGCTTCTCAGTAATTATCGAGTTTATTTTTATTGGTGAATGCTTGTCGACTGACTTTAGTTTAGTTCCACGGTAGCTTTGCCTCTGTGTTAAAGTTAATGACTAGCAAACCCTTGTCACTGTTTTTTTTGTCTTTGCATAAGTGCGGTTGCGTATGGTACATAGAGCTCCGTCTGGACGCGATGTTATAGTAAATAGAGCACTGGATACAGTGTAATTCTTTATAATATAGCACTGGATAGTCAGATTATATAGCACTTGATATGGTGTGCAATGTGCACTCTGTTGACACGGATACGTGGTGCAACCGCTGGATATCGTTCCTCATGCGACGCTGCTCACTCAAATCGACAGAGTATTTGTTTCCTTTCGTGTTTTTTTCTCGCATGCAAGACAGCCTTCAGACAGCATCACGTCTCCAGTATATCACATTACATATGTATTATGTAATTAAACCATCTGCTTATCTAATTATAATGTGTACATGATAATTATGTCATTTCATAATGAAAGGCTAGGAACGCCAATGCACTTATACGCAATAATAGTATCTCATTCTTAGCATGCATGTTACCGTATTAAAAGTCTATGTAAGTCTGGTCATCCACAATATCCGATTTCAATCAGAGTTTATTGGTTTGTGTGTGGAGTGGTTGAAAATAGAATTAGTGTGGCGTTACGCATATATTATAGGCCATTTATGTATGTGTTATGTATTATTGTGTGTAACAATGATCCGTGTGACGCTGTATGTACAAGTATGCATGGATGTATAGCGGGAGTTGTCGCACATCACAGATAATGTGTCACGTGGGGGGATTCTGTGTTTGTCTTCTGCAAGATTCTACGCATATCTCCTCCGTGTATTTTAGCTGTGGAGTATGAGGCGCGTGGAATGTACCCATACATGCACGTTTCCCCCGTTATAATTATGTGTATTATACTTGGAACCTCTTAGGGAAGTTTCCAGTGGTTTTCTCCTACAATTGGAAACGACTTTCATGAGGGTAGGGAGGGGGAGGGGCAAGCAGTGAATTCTTGTATGAACCTGTCTGTCTCAACGCTCCGTGCTAGCCAGCTCCTAATCACGCAGCTTCTCAAGTCAAGTTTTTATTTCTTCTCTAGTGTAAAGTGTCAGTGTGTTCCTGTGTACTGTAGTAATTAATATGGCATACTTTCTTTTAGTTTTTCCGTAATTTTTCCGTTCTCCCGTTCTATGTGAAGTGTGGAGAGACAAATAAGTGGTTACCTGAGCCCAAGACAGTCGCTAACTATCTTCTCGCACTACATCCTGTGTGACCCTTTCTGCATAGAACACAGCACTATAACATAATACCTAGTAGTGCTTGCACTGATGGTCACTAATCAGGCAACTGTACGCATGCAAGCGGGGGTATTATAAAACATGAAAGTTATTAGTAGCCACCTACATGCAACAACCCTAGTAGCCTACCATATCTGGTGCTGGATTGAAACAGTACAAGTATATCTTGACTTTCGACATATGTGGTTGTTTTCTTTCACTGTGAGGGAGTAATGGAAGGTGTTTTTGGTACACATGTACGTATGAGCAAAGTATTGTGAGGGGATGACTCAGAGCTGTGGACTATTTGTATGCACAGGTTATAGAAGAACGATGCACGTAGTGCTCTTGATAGTAAGAGTTCAATTTGTGATTTACCTTTGTAGTGCGTTGCATTATGGGCTTGCAGCTGCTATCAACCGAGTGACCGATTAGGAAGGGCACTCTGCCTAAAGAGTAGATAAGTAGGTGGTGGTTTCAAGTCCTACCCCGAGGGCAACTCAAAAAGACAGCGTTAGATTTACACTCTTTTGGTTTTCATTATTGATCCCCACCTCCCTAATAAATGTATCGGACCACTTTACACTGTTTTTTCCCGATGATCATCACTGTTCGTAATGCGTTAAAAAACCATACATTACATGCACAATGATGTGTATTTAGTATTTTAGTATTGCCAGGAGAATGCCCGAAAGCGGCAGTGGTTGCCGGGGCTACCCGGTTGCAAAGCAATCTGCGTATGTGATCGCTGTATGTGAACTATTTCATGTACACAATTCGTAAAGATCACCCAACAATGAACAGAGGGTGTACACCACTGGATTAATGTATGGTGACGTATGTAGTGGAGGTTATTATACTGGCTTATATGCAGTGTGACACATGTGATGGTAGGGGTGACTGGGCCAAGTGAGTTTATTTAGAGTGTCTGTTGATGATGTGAAAGATTTGGCCGCAAAAGATTTGGCGGTCATTCATACATACATTGTAGGCCGAACCTCAAGCAGTGGAAATACTTCTGTTGTACGAGACAGAGTTGCAACGCCATAGGACAGTCTGTCCATTTGACATGCAACTTTTCCGTCTCACTCAACAAAGCATGCATCATGTATTTTGGCCAGCTACTGTATGGCTGTCGTTGATTGCTGAACGTATAACGAGTTAGGTTAACTGAGGTGTATTATATGACTATCTATTAGGTGCATGCCAAGATGTATATGGTTGGGGCTTAGGGCTGGGTCTGGTGGGATGTGTGCTATATAAACATATCGTATTGGGAGTCAGTAATCTATGGGATGGCTAGATGTTACAATACAGTACATGACGGTTTGTAGACTGGTTAAGTTTTGGTACAGCTACATGTGTACAAATTAACTTTGATACAATGAAGTTTCATATACGATACGAGATGATATGTCAATGGAAGATGGACACCTCTCTTTCCATCGCGAAGTTTAACATCTGGTCCTCACTAGTATGGACACTATGCTTTGTATATGCTGTCCCTTTTGTGTCCAGATAGTGTAAATGTTTAACTCTATTCCTCTCTCTCTCTCTCTCTCTCTCTCTCTCCCTCTCTCCCTCTCTCCCTCTTGCAGATATTTGGTAACAGAATTGAAGCGAGAAAGATAGCGAGATTGTGAGTTTCGCACCCCTAGGCCCATGGCGTGATGGGACTTTTTGCTAGTTCCTATTAGACTGATAATGTATGCCATGCTGGCTCCTATACACCAGAAATAGTAACTGTGACTCATAATTGGAACCAGACATGGAACCAGACATGGGCAATGCTAAGTCATGTTGAGTCATGCTAAGTAGGGAACTTTCCCTTCAGATCTCTGATTGATATATAGCCACACCTACAAGAACTATTGGAGTGTTTTCTTACTCTCCCACTTTCGGCACAATGGTCAGGGGTGCCCCTTTCCAAACTGTGACCTTAACAACTTTCACACATGTAATGAATCATGTAGAAGCAAATTGCGACAAAAGCCGCCGTGAAGGTTGTCGGCCAGCCTGCAACTGTATAACTTTACAGCATACTAGCTATCCGTGCCAGCTCTTACCACATACAAATGGTGGTCAGCCAGTGGTGGTGGCCTCCTGAAACTGAAGTGTTTGAACATTTCTTTGGGAAAGTTGTGAAATGGGCAGTCTGACTCTCAGTGGTGGGTGCTGAGAGTGTGGGAGTGTCTCTGACAAGTGTCAGTGTCAGTTCCAGTAGTCTGCAGGCCATGTGCAGTCCCAGTGTTTGCTTGTAGCTGTGTTAGTCACATGGCCTTGTGGTAGAATATCAAGTAATGAGATTTACCCTGCTGTGGTTGAATATCATTACTTGATATTTACCCTGCTGTGGTTGAATATCATTACTTGAGATTTACCCTGCTGTGGTTGAATATCATTACTTGGGATTTACCCTGCTGTTGGCTTTAATACTGATGACATACATGTGTGTGTGTGTGTGTGTGTGTGTTGGAACAATGAATTTTATTGTCCTCCCCTCCCTCTCTAGAATGACGACTGCAATAAATCCAGTCGCCACTGTTCCAATAAACTCGTCTCATGTCGCAATGGGAACCTTCCAGGACTGGCTGGTGGCCTGGAAGGAATGGGCCGGACAAGGAAAAGGGGAAAGATGGCCCAGTTCATAGTTGACAAGCTGGAAGATAGCGTAAGCATTTGTACACTTGTTTGTCCAAACTGCACATAGTGATACGTATGTATAAAAGATTTTTGCCGTGCGCAATGAGTTTTGTCAATGTTTCCTGTGTGCTGTTGAGTGAAATCTTATAATAATAGACGTACCTCTTTTCTGCCGATACCGTACTCTTATACTCTCCTCTTCTCCCTCTCTTCTCTCCTCCCTCTTCTTTCACATCCCCACTTCTCCTCTTCTCCCTCTTCTCCTCTTTCACATACCCACTTCTCCTCTCCTCTCTCCCTCCTCCTCTCCTCTCCCTCTCTTTCACATCCCCACTTCTCCTCTCCTCTCCTCTTCCCCCTCCTTGGTCACATGCAGAAGCAGGCGAGATGGCTCAGTATCGCAGAGGGGAAGTTCGAACTGACGAACTGGCACGATATCGCCAAGGAATGGTTCAAGGAAAAACCAAGAAACTCTGACCAGGTTCCTCCTCACTCCCACCATGGGTTTAAAATTACGTAATGGGCATTAATCCCAAATATGCTCACCGTGTGTTTATAATGCGGTAAAAATGGTGAATAACAGGTCATGTGACTATCACATGATTTGCCTCCACCAAAACTAAGTTGACTGTGTGGCAGTCTATTATTAAACCGTGGCCCTAGTTTGAAGCAATTTGCTTCTGCGTGGGCAGTCCATGTCATAGTCCATGTCATAGTTCCTTAACTGGAGTTCTAATGGCCGAAGTTGATACTGCTATATGTTCTTTGTGCAGTGTTTAACTGAACTACTTTTGAGGTCCAACATTGTACTAAGCTATTGGGTTGAATTACATATAATACAGTGTCTAATGGAACTGGATATCTGGATCACCAATCATGTGATTTGTACAACTAGTAGGTCATTGGTTGCTTCACACACACACACACACACACACACACGCTGGTCACAGCTAGTACTTGGCATCTTGCTCTCACACACTAGAGGACCTGTACTAAGTACCACTATGCAATACTTAATGCATGTATACCAAGTATAATACACACTTGCCATGCTTTATACTCAGCACCACTGTACATTATAGTGCCAACAAAAGTGCTTACAAGGACTGTAGTCAAGCGATGTAATGATTTCACAATTTGGAGGTGTACAGTCTGATAACAGTCTAAGTTGAGGTGTTAATTGCTTCAGAGTGTCTGTATTTGGGCGTGGACCCAGACGCCATCTCCCCTTCCTTCTTCCTGGGAAAGTTCCTGAGCCGCTGGCTCATTACCTTGGCAGTGCCCCACGTTTCCTGAGATAATCTCGTGGGCTAACATGAGGTCACCGCATGTCCTCTTACACACCTGGGCCTATATATGGCAGTCCTGTCTAATCTCAACGTTACTAACAAAGGTTTAACTAATCTCAACGTTACTAACAAAGGTTCCAATGGTCCAAAGGTGCCACTAGGTCGCCAATGAGATAACCTTTGTGAGGATCGAATGAAAAGTTTTTTCGTGTGGCGAAATTTTGCACGTTTGTAAAATGGACAAGCGAGAGAATCTTGCCTTGAAATCTATGTGTTATGTGACGTACAGTACTATAGGTTTATGGTTCATATGGCCCCTAATGTGTATACGCTGTATATACTTGTGTTGTGGGGTGCTGTTATGTGATCCTGTAGAGGTACAATGTTGTGTGAAGTCCTGTAGGTTGACGCTCCATGGAGGCTTGTACTGTATATACACATGGAGCGCCCGCGTAGACTGCAGAGTGTCGTGGTTTCGAATCCCACCCAGGACAGCTCTTCTTTTTTCCTTGGAAAAAAGAAGAGCTGTCCTCGGTGCAGTTGACTTGTTTGTTGTGCCTTTGCCTTTCTACCTCGTGTTTGACAGAGTTGACACATGACATGTCTTGTGGGCTGCTGTTTATTGTGCTCTTTACATACTTGAGAGTATTGTGGCGTCCTATATAATGTATAGTGGACGCTCCCTGCATTATACTCTTCACATACTTGAGAGTATTGTGGCGTCCTATATAATGTATAAGTGGACGCTCCCTGCATTATACTCTTCACATACTTGAGAGTATTGTGGCATCCTATATAATGTACAGGTGGACGCTCCCTGCATTATACTCTTCACATACTTGAGAGTATTGTGTATGTATAGGTGGACGCTCCCTGCATTATGCTCTTCACATACTTGAGAGTATTGTGTGTGTATAGGTGGACGCTCCCTGCATTATGCTCTTCACATACTTGAGAGTATTGTGGCATCCTATGTATATATGTACAGGTGGACGCTCCCTGCATGTTGAGGAAAGGCCTCCCGAGAGCTTTCCCCGGACTGGAGGAGGTGAAGGGAGAGTCCATCAAGGAAGGAACGCAGTACAGAAGTCGTGTGTTTGTGGCTCCGAGAGAACTGGTCCACGGTAAGTTAGTGTACCCTGCGGACATACATGTCTTCACAGTCCCTAGCCCTGCAAAACTGCACAGTACAAGTTTATATAATGCCTCTGACCCCATTTACACTCTCCTGCACCTCCTCTCTCTCTCTCTCTCTTTCTCTCTCTCTCCTCCAGAGGTGATGATGTACATCCAGAACGGCCGTGGAGGTGTCCATCCACCGATAATGCAAGCTCCGCCTACATCAGCCCCCTACCATGTCCAATATCAGGCCATTGCCCCTGGGCAAATGGCTCAATTTACTCATCAGGTCCAGGTATGTGCACATTTGTTTTTGGCAAGATAGCAGGGGAATTTTTCATAAAGCTTGGACTTTAAACGGGTTTTCATACATAGGCAGTAAAAGCCACGAAAACAAGCGTTGTGTACTCATAATCTGCTACACTTAGGGCAATATTTATGCGTGAGTCCCACTCTGTCTTCCTCTCTCCCCCTCCCTCCACAGAGTCCTCCACAGGTGATGTCGAACGGCATCAATTCGTCTCCCCACATGTACTACAACACTCCAGAGAACCACCCTGTGAGCCAACAACACACACCTTCCGACTGTCAGCGGGGAAAAAGCATTTCCTTCTTCATATCTGTCTTTTTCTGTTTTTTCCCCTCAAACCACTTTCCCCCTATCTCGCTCCAGACTTAGTACTGTCATAATCATTTCTCTTCTTCATATCTGTCTTTTTCTGTTTTTTCCCCTCAAACCACTTTCCCCCTATCTCGCTCCAGACTTAGTACTGTCATAATCATTTCCTTCTTCATATCTGTCTTTTTTGTCCCCTCAAACCACTTTCCCCCTATCTCGCTCCAGACTTAGTACTGTCATGCTTTCTCCCATACCTGTATGTTGTAGTTGCTTGCCTAAGTAGTACGTACATAATAGTATCCTGTTGCTTACTTAATGTAATGTGCTTGCCTTGTATGTAATATGCGACGTAAAATTCCTTTTCTTGTTCCTCCGAGGCTTCCTGCTTTTGACGCGTGTGTGAAATTCGATCTACGCTATTGAGAGGTTGCCTATAAGTATGCCCTCTCTTTTCCTGCCTCCTTCCCTCTTCCTTCCCCCCTCCTCCCCCTCCTCTCCCCTCCCTCCTCCCTCCCCTCCTTCCCCCTCATTCCCCTCCCTCCTTCCTCCCTCCTTCCTTCTTCCCCTCCTCCCCCTCCCTCCTTCCTCTCTCCTTCCTCCCCTCCTCCCCCTCCCTCCCTCAGATAAAGTTGGACCCAGATTTCATGGTGGACAGTCCAAGTGCCAGTGACACCCAGTCGCCTTACTACGTGGTTCCTCAGCACTCTGGCCCTGGACCTTTCATCTCCACTGCACAGGCTGCTGCAGGTGCTAAGGACACCCCTGAAATGAGGACCCTTCTTTAATAAGGACACCCTTTCTTTCCCCCAAGATTGTTTTCTTGCATGCGATGAACCCCTGAAATAAGGGCACCTCACTAATATGGACACTTCCATTGATTGGAGTGGTTCCACTGTATACCATTTGAGCCACTCGCACAAGTAGGTTGATACGCACGTAACTTTGACCCAGATTACTTAATCATTACTTCAATTGCCTTTTCTCATGATACAATCATTGGTTATGGATAGAGTGATTTTTAGCTCGGACACATCTCGTCTCCCCCTCTCCCTCCTTTCTGCGCAGGCAATTTGGATGGGATAGACCCTGGTCTAGCCGATGCTCTGGCTGGCAACCACCACAGTCCGAGCAGCACTATTTACTCTGACCCTCCAGATAGCGCCAGTCCGTACCAGCAACAACCGTCACACGACGTACTGCAGGTGGGTGGAGCCTGGTTAATTGGTGGGTGTGGTCTCATGTGGGTGGAGCCTGGTTAATTTGGTTGGTGTGGTCTCACGTGGTTGGAGCCTGGTTAATTGGTGGGTGTGGTCTCAGGTGGGTGTAGTCGGTAGTGCTAGCAAAAACCTCAATTTTCCACATGGCGGGTTAAATTTCTCGTACTTTTAGAAGGCCAGTGGGTTGAAGGACGGTGCAACTAAACTTCCTAGATACCTCGACCATTGCTGCAGTGTGCAGTGCGAGTAATTAGGGTGGCCTAAATATGAACATACTTTATTTCAAGATGCTAATGTCTAGTGTTTCTTAAAAACGCCAACTATAAAAGGACCGTAATGATTATTGTTGGAAACATAGAAAGAGGTGATATTTAGAGTTTACTGCTTAGCAATTTTTGTTCTAATTCTTGAGTCCAGCGATTTCGTGATTTTCATTTTCATGATCTGTATCTTCTGTTGCATCAATCCTTGCAGCTGCCCCCAGGGATTGGTCCGGGAATGGTAGGAGAGGGAGGGTGGATCAGCCCCAACTCTCACTCACAGACCAACTCCCCGCGATACTCCCCCGACCCGGGAGAAATGGTCGCCGCTGTTGGAGGAGGAGGAGCCAGTGGCGGGTTGAGCTACCCTGTCAACAGTATGGGAGTGGTGAGTGTGGGAGGGAGGGAGGGAGGGAGGAAGGGAGGAGGGTGAGAGAGGAAAAGCTAGGGAGAAAGAGCAGCATGAAGTAATGAATCAACCCTCTTACCATGACTGTATGAGTTATGAAAGTTGAACTGAAGAAGAAACGATTTAGCCAAAATCAATGACACACGGTGGACAAGGGCTACATTTCGTGTATACGGTTGTTAGGATTACGTAACTTCAATAGCTGATTCTCGATCACTGTCGGTGGATCGGCTAAGTCGTCACTGTGTACATAAGTCACTTGGAAGAGAGAGAGAGTAAAGCTCAATTACCAGGTAGAGGGTCCGTGTTACGGCTGATTTGGCATATTAACGTCTCCTCCACCCTTCGTTTTCCTGGTATTCTGCATTATAACATTCCCAGTACAGGTGCAGTACATACATGTACATGCCTTCTCTACTACAATATGTACTGTAGGTCATGTGTGCATGGATGGGCGTGCATGCGTACTGAGTGAGAGTGTAGCACAGTGGTTTGAGGTGTGCCTTGTGTTGTGTTGTGTTGTAGATTCGAACCCCTACCAGCTGACTGGTAGCGTCAGTTGGTAGAGCACTCGCCTAGACTGCAGAGTGTCGTGGGTTCGAATCCCACCCGGGGCAACTCTTCATCTTTTCTTTGAAAGAAAGGGCTGTCCTGGGTGTAGTTGACTTGTTTGCCTTGCCTTGCCTTTCTACCTCACTACCAAATTGTTGAGACATGCCTCTATATACTATATACATCATGTGTGTGCGCACATGCGTCTACTGTATACGAGTTGCGGGCTCTAATGCAGGAGTGTAACTGGTAAACCTGTGTACGTGTTGTGTATGAAGGATGTTGAAAGGGTTGCTGTCCATTCCACTGTCCTGCCCACACAGTCTCCTGTCACAGGTGATAGTCCGTCTTAGGTCCCATTCCTGTTTATGGCTCGATTCTTTCTTTGGCTCCAGCGAACAATGGCATATATCGGCATACAGCTCAAACTCATACGTACTAGTGGAAGTGCTTAGTGTTGTATGAGTGACCTCAGTTGTCAGTACGAACAGTAGCGTAGCTGTAGGCATATTCATACCGCATACAGTTCAAGGTCATGCATACTAGTGGAAGTGCTTTAGCGTTCTATGAGTAACCACTGTCGTCGGTACAGATCGACCTAATACAGTCGTGAATGTATGTATATATAGCTGTAAGAGCAGGTATTGGTGGAGTTGGGGTTAGAGTTATTGGCCATGGGACCAACACGCATGCGGATAAGAATAGCGAACACCCGGGCTAGCTACCGAGCAGGAAAATATCTCAATGATGCTATGCACACTTGGAACGATATATAATATATACAGTCGTGTATATAGGAAATCATTGGATTCACATAATGATGCGCGAATGGTTTCTTGATGAAGGGAGGGGGGACTCAACCTCAGTCAGTGAAACTTTTGTTGGTTCAATTTTGATATAAAACACGGTGTACGAGGTTCAGCTTTGTACAAGGCTGTATTGTTGCTGTATGATCTGTTGTTGTGTTCTGTAGGTGATGAACCCTCAGCCACCGCACAGTGCTGGACCCATGTCTGCCGTAGTTAGTCCTCCAATGCAGCAGAGCACTATGGGTGAGTATGGGGAGGAGGGTGTGGGTGTATGAGGCTTTTGGGAGAGAGGGAGAAGATAGGGAAGAAGAGGGAGAGAAGGGGGGGAGATTGGAATAATGGATGAGTGTGTGAAAGAGGGAGAGGAATACGGTCAGAGGAAAGAAGAGAGAAGTGAGGGAGGGAAGGGGAGAGACTGAAGAAGAAGAAGAGAGAAGCCAGTGAGGAGGAAGAGAGGGGGGAGGCTGAGTGGACGGGAGGATGTGGTGGATAATGAAAAACTATGGAGTACAAAGGAGGCAACCAGAATTGAAGTTTCCTGGCGGTAGCTAGGCAAACGGAAACATGTGTAGCTAGGCATTATGATGTACAAAACTCTTACTTGTATGTTAGTACATCTTCACAGGAAGGGTCAATTGCACAACACCATAATGTGTGTATGGGGGTGTATAGGTTAGTTCCACTGTAGTGTAGGTTGTGTGGGCTCTATCCTGCATAGTTCACTGAGGGGGTGAAATATAGTTGCTTTGGTTTACTCCTTTCAGTTCATGTCTGTTAAGCAAGTAGGGGCCCCCTCATATTATTATGTGTGCACCTATAATACACGTACTGGTATGCAATACGTCTCTTTTTGTCAAAAGCAACGATTTCTAAAGTTACTTTGTTTTGTTCTGTGTGCAGGTAGAATGTATGCCATTAGAGACACTAAAAATGTGGCACACCTGCGATTTGCATTTGCCATTATTAAACAAATTACACCACAATGTGCACTGAAGCTTCATGCATGAGTGCATTCCTGTTGGTAAAACTGGCACACACACACACGTAGCGGACCTGTGTCATGCATGTAGCATGCAGTGGTTATGCAAGGGGTATGCATACCAGCTAGCTATGTATGTCTTTTACTGTTGTTTCTAGTGTGAGTATGTTTTGTGCTATTCATGCCCTAACACATAATTTACTTGGTTACTGGAGGATAGTGTGTACTAGTAGGCGAGTGGAGCCACCCAGAACTCAGAGAGAGAGAGAGAGAGGAGTATATTGGCTAGTGGGAGCAAACACCGCGCCGTTTTGGACCACTAGGTTAGCTCTTTCCCGCTTGCCAACAGTCAAAATCACCAATAAGGAGCTGGGTAGCCTTTTCAACCAAGCCTCCAATAGTCCAAATGTACGTATAGATGTACATGTCAACAACGAGGTCAAAACAAAAACATGTCGACTACCTCCAAGACAACTCTCTTTTTCCAAGGAAATAAGAAGAGCTGCCCTGGGTGGGATGTATGCCATATTTTGTTAGCCAGAAGCTGAAGAAAGGGGAAGGGTGACTGACAACTTACCACCTGAAGACAATACCCATACCATGCAGTAAAGGGGGGGGGGGGGATTGTATATGCCAGTCAGTTTTCTTAGCCTTACATTAGGATAGGAGCAGTTCAGGTAGACACTGTGTCTAGGGCAAGGTCAACTGCAGTGTGTCCTAGCATAGTTCAGGGGCAACTGAAATAGGATCACACTTAGTGCATCTGTGGGTAGGGGCAGTTCCTATAAACTCCAGTAGTGCTGTAGTGTTACAGTGGATCCTTTCTAACCCTGACACCCATGGAACAGTCCACATTAGTAAAGTCAGGTAAGCTTTACTGACAAGCCCATCCTACTGACCCATCATTCGTTTCCCCTCCAGACAGGTCTATAGTTTAAGCGAAAGCCTGCCTTGAATGTGGTCCGTGTGGGTCTATATGTATTTAATTAGCAAACATGAGCGTGTGAGTAGGAAATTTAGTTTATGCAACCACGTGTGTACAAT
Organism: Geodia barretti; assembly: GCA_030341885.1. Lineage (NCBI taxonomy): Eukaryota > Metazoa > Porifera > Demospongiae > Tetractinellida > Geodiidae > Geodia > Geodia barretti. Next base: position 37,558 of record CASHTH010001645.1, read on the forward strand.
GTAAGTAAGGTAGCTATGGTAGCTGGTAGAGATGCTGTGAGCACACATGCACGTTGTGAGTCTGTGTGCATAATGATTATACACGTAGAAGTAGGAAATGCATGGCTAATGAAGCGAGCCTACACATGTATGTATGTATGTGTGTACACACACAGTACACACAGAGAGAGAAAGAGGAAACGTAGCTACGATGCTGGTGCCGCGGTTTCAGAATGTGCACTAGAATGTTGCGGATTTTAAGGACACGAAGCGCTAGAACCGATGGAATTGCACACGAGGAAAGAAGTTGAAAGCATTGTGTATGCATTTCTGCAATAATAGTTATATGCTCCCACCTTCAAAGAGCTTTGCCAGGCAACAAGGCACTATACGGGTAACATTGCACCCATGTTATCGGGTAGTGATCCTATATAGCGGGTAACTAAGACTATCGAATCAGGTTTCTCTGATATTTGACGGAATATGGGGCATCTGCCAGCAATGGTGCCCTTTGCTAAGGACTCAGACGCATTCTTTAGTCTAATTGTGGACTTCGGGGAAGTTGTGATTTAGAACTACCTACGTAGGAATCAATATTACTGACGGAATGCCACAGCACTCAGCGAAAATAGTTCGTTCAAAGTCTGAAGAATTGTGGAAGTAGATCGGAGGGAGCCTACTTCTGTCTGGAGTCAAACCCAGGCGCCGTGACCGGAAGTCCAGAGCGCTACACGCTGAGCTACGATCTTCCCTCTTGCCCTGCCATTCTTCAGTTATCCTACTCTCTCGAAATAGCGTGCTCGAGCTGCTTTTTGGTTTATTCACATTGTGTTAAATGCTTGCAACAAATGATGTTGTTGTTTTAATGTGTACATGTGTATGCTATAAACAGACATACTTTTATTGTGATGCACCGTCACACAATAACAAGCCCCATTGTGTTTGTTGTTTACATCGATGTGTCGGCTATGAGACCGACACTTGAATGCAAACAATTGCTTCCTTCTGCAATCAGCGACCCACAAAATCCCACATCGTTAATCATTAATTGCTGACTTGTATATACCTAGGTTCGTGTATGCATTCACATAGAAAGTAAGTAGACGCTGGTGGAGCGAAATTGTTGTAGCACGCAAAATTTTTATTGAGTCTGACCACCCTGGGACATCGATGTGTCGGCTATGAGAAACTATACACAGGAGCTATATACCACTTACACTTTTTGAATAGAATGCCCACGAAAAAGGTCCGTGCCCTATGGTGTTGGTAAACATTCAAGCATGTGGTGTTATTTTGACACTACACCTGGGAGATTGGCAGACCCCCAAGTGTTCCAAACTGCCTACTTTGGTTGTATGAGTCGGTCATGGCCACTGAAACACACACACACAAACACAGTCACAGTCACAGCACAGTCTTTTAGTTCCGTTTCACAATGGTGCTAGAGGTTTGGGCATGGAGGAGTCAAACTTTACAGCTGCATTTCATAATGACACCTGTGCATAATAATATGTGAATAAAAGTAAACAAAGCAAAGGGAATTGACAAGCATACATACAGTTGATTCAACTTCAACCAGAACTACATTATTTTCAAAGAAAAAAGAGCTATCCTGGGACTTAGAGGAAGTTCGAATTGTCGGGAACTGGGAGTTCTGTAGAGGAACACCATAGACTGAGTACTTTTTCTACTGATGAGCTTTACCTACACTTATGCCCTTTTTGATGGTAAACTGGTTCAACGTTTTGCATGTGTTCCAAGAAAACAGTTTTGACGTATTAGGACAAATTTGCCTCACAGTAAAATTTGTGCCCACATGTTTGCTTCAATTTCCCTTATAATTGCCCACTCTTTGGCCATTGATGACGTCTCCACTACTCGGTATGGGACTTGGGGAACTGTCAGGTGTCAACTGCAACTGATGTTGTGTGTAAATCGGTTGGTGTTGTTCCGTTTTCTCTGCTCGTAACTTGCAGTCCGAGTGTATTTTGTTGTTCTTTTACAGTGGAATGATGTGAAAACACAGTGTTGTTTCTCTTCCTTAGTTCAGTAGCATGTTTTTCAACTTGCAAAGTATAAGTGTTGTTTCTTTCTTAGCTCATAGTTTCTGGTGACATACAAACACAAGAGTTTTGCTCTGTAATATTATCACGTTTGCAGCCATTTTTAGTTCCATATGGACCTTTCGGGGCTGAAAATGTTTTTGTAGCGTCTTCAGTTGAACATGTCTGTCCGAGCCACAGTACGGTGGTGTGTAGATTTGAGGGGTCCGTTTGCCTTGCATAGAGCACATCGCACTGCAGAAAGCCTGGGTAAATATCCCGTCTGGGGCAGCATTTTAAAAAAAAACAACTTAACATGGGTGTAATCGAGTTTTTTTGGCTTACCTCTTGCCTTGCAACCTTATTGCACACTCTGCTGTGTACCTCCTGATATGGTCAGTGGAAGACGACGTGTTTGTTGTGACTGAGGAAGAGTGGTTATCAAGAGAAGTTGGCAGTTGACTTGTTGAAGGACTGTACGTCATCTTTCGGACCAACTGCGATTGGCTGAAACTTACTTCAACACAGCAACAAACTGTGTCGACTTGCATCACTTGTTGCATCATGTGACATCACCAATCGCATCGTGTGATGTCACTGGCCACCGCATCACACGGCGTCACTCCAGAAACTAATCTTTTTGGCAAAAACTCCAAGTGTCCATTTCATGTCAGGCGCCACTTTTCTTTGCTGGCTGTGTACGCATTTGTGGAATATGAAGTAAACGGAGAACAATGCTGACCGGCAATTTAGTTTGTCTTGGAGGTTTGGGCCTTTGTGTGTTACTACCTTGGAGATAAAATGTGTAAGGCACAGGTTCAGTGCAATAGATAGTTATGCAAGCCTTTGTAAGTGCTGGTTGCTGGTGTAAGCTTATTCACAATGGCACTAGGTAGGTATACCTTAGTTGCCCAGACTGCAATACTATATCCCTCAGAAGTCGTAGCTGAAAGGTGCATAATAGGAACCTTGCACTGCTATGAATATGGTCCGTTGCCAGGGCACCCTCGAAGGTATCTCGCGGGCGCCTTACAATGTCGTTCAGTTCTAGTTCCAAAAGCCAGCTGGCTTTATATAGGAGCGTGGTGGGAGTTGCGCGTTACTCTCAGTTGCCTTTGTAGCTAGCCAGAGTTCGTGTGTGTTATCTACCTGTCTTCTTTCTCCCTGCGCCGCCATGGTGTTCAATACAGGGGGTCTCATAAGCGTGAAGGTCGTGCCCGACCGGAGTCCGTTGGAGGTGAGTTTTACGCAGAAATTTACGGAGAATGTAACGGGAGGGGGTAGGGCTCGTTGTTACTGGATGCAGTGTGCCTGCCCCACGCGTGCTTCTTTCAAGTGGTGTGAAGGCAGTAAGCTGCCCTATTTTAGCATGTGTGTAGCAGATGCTTGGCATGCTCCTTGCCATGTGTGCTGAGGGCCGTGTTACTTAGTATGTAGGGCCTGTGCTCATTCTTTCACTATGGGAGAGGCATTCATACCCAATGGGATGGTCTATTGTACCCAACTGTAACTGCAGCTTCTCTAGGGCCCTGTGTAACGTTCTGTAGCACATGCCCAGCTGCTAGTAGTGCACACTTGACCTCCAAAATACACGTGAACACTCTCTTTTAAAAGTGAGCTCTATTATTCATATTGAGAGAACTTTCTGACGCATGGATACACCAACCTATGTACTAGCTGCAGGTGTACGAATGCCTGTGTAAGTAAACAGGTGAACTGAAAGCAGCTCAATACATGTAAAACATACAGCACAAACGTAGTGTTATTGGACCTCTCACTTCGTGTGTGTAATGCTCTCTATTGCTCCTCCTGTGTCCCAATACAGGGTGGAGGGCAGATGGTGCTGGTGTTCTACAACGAACTGCCACCAGGCAACAAGTTTGTGACGTTCTTCTCTCAGAAGAGAAACACCAGTATAACTGTCGATACCACTCAGGAGAACGCGATGGTTCTTTATGCACTCATTCCAAGTGAGTGTAAATGGGAACGAAAGAAAGAGAGAGGGGGGAGAGGCGGGAGTAAAGGAGGGAGAGGGAAAGAGGAAGGGGTGGTGAGAGGGGGAGAGAGAGAGAGAGAGTGAGGGAGGGATTACAAGTTGAATGGTAGAGAAATAGATCAGTGAAAGAGTGAGTGAAAAAGGGACGGGAAACGATCAGGAAGGGGGATGGAAATGCTGAATGTATACTCACCCGATAAAAGGTTACACAAAGAAGAATTGATAAAGAAGGAAACTGGAACTCTGAATATCACTCCCTGCTGCATTGTAGCAATTATCGGCCGGTTATTTTTCAAATTCATGACACACCACCCGCCTGCTACAACTTGGTCTACATGTATGTCGATCTGGCGTATTGCCTATGGCTGTTCAATACCATGTGTGGCAATGTAAAGATAGAGCCTTGAAATGTATGTACACTGGAACCTTTTACAATTGAGACTCAGAATAAGTATATATACACACGTATAAAGAACACTAGTTTTGATTTGGTGATTTAAATTCAACCTCTGTACATAGGAAACAGTTAGGCCCTTTGTGGGATGTCCACTGTCATAATGTGCAGGCGTGCCCTGAGGTCTATGTATGGGTAGTGTTGTGGGTAAGATTCACTAGGCTAGGGTTGAGGCATTGAACTGTGTTGTGGGTAAGATTCACTAGGCTAGGGTTGTGGAATTCAACTTATGGTTCCTATTGCTTGGCCACCTCCCCGTTTGGTTGCTGTGTTTGTGAGTCAGGTGAGGAAAGGGTTGTGCAGTTGAATGGTGAGAGAAGGGTTATTTGAACGCAGGCTAGTTACAAGGAAGGCACTACAAGTATGTACGTTGTTACTAGAGGCTGCTTGTTGTCCGTTCCATTTTCCGAGAAAATTTGCCTACCTCTGTTTATGTTAGAGGTTCCCTTTAGGCGCTGCACTGTCATATTATCCCTGCCTTCACTTCCCAATTACCAGTACACAGGGTAGGCATTGGGAGCAATAGTCACGTAACTGGTGGAATAACACCTGAGTTCTAAGGCTTTGTTTGTTACCAATGTGCCTACTTGTGGAAGCTTGTCTGCGTTTTTCCGTCTAATGCTAGTCGTCCATGAGAGATGGTGAATATGCATATAATACACATGTCTGTCAAGCCCTATGCTGTGGTTCTGTTAAAGTTAGTGAGTCCCAGAGAAGCAGTGGTATACACATATAGAGAAAGCTTTGTTCCTTTCTTGGAGTTCAGAAGGGGAAGAGAGTAGTCTCCAAAACCAATCTATGGTTTGCTGAATACCCTCTGCTCCCTAGTACTGAGCCCTTTGGTTTACAAGTTGCCTTTTGTAATGGGTTATGGCATTGTGTGGAGATAAAGGTTAGTTTGCCACTTAAAAGTGATAAGCTTGTACTGCACTATATTGTGGGTGTTCAGACTGATCTACCTGATGTGTGAGTGTGAGTGAAGTTCCACGTTCAAAGGCAGCGGAACAGCAGTAAAACCCTAGGAACGAAAATACTGGGCAACAGGCTAGTGTTGGGTGTTTGTCTTGTTGCCCTAAGGGAGTAGTAGTATAAAGGAAGTGTATGGTCAATATGGAACTGAGCCCCAAAGCCGCTGGTACCAGGTTACACCACAGAGTCCTTCTATATAGTGTGGGAGTAAAACTGGAACACTGTGGTAACTCTATAACTCTGAGTTTGTAGTATATACACCCACAGTCAGTTCCCTCACGTGGGCTCTAGAGTGTTCATTGCCAGAATGGGCATTTTGGAGCATTTGGGTAGGGTGATTAGGTATCACTGTCAAAATGTGTCTCCCTCTCTCTCCCCTCCTCCTCTCCCCCTCTTCTCCACCTCCTTTCTCCCCTCCTCCTCTCCCCCCTCTTCCTCCCCAGGGTACGACTGCCCAGAAACAGTGGCTCTCCAGGTCTACTGTGAAGGACGTGTTCTCGCACAAACAGAGTTCACCTTCTATGCCAATACCCAGTACCACTCTGACCAGCTCTTCAGCTATCTCGTCCAGAACATGCCGCAGTACTTCCAGATGGACGACATTTCAGGTGAATAGGGGCTAAAGTAACAGTTGAAACTGGAGGTGAAAGAGTCATTACGTAGTGGCATAGAGGTTTTTAACTGCAGAAAGAGTGACATGAAGGGATTACTGAGTTACTGAAGCAAGGGTTTTAGAAGACAGCTAGCTACTGTGCCATTTATACCTTCATTGCCTTCACCATTGCAGAAAGACTAGCTTTTCACATTCTAGTTCCGATTTCTCGTTGGACTACCCTCTTGTGGGTACCTCTGTTTTGGGTAAAAAAAACTTGCAGTTCCGTGGTTGGCACAAAACAAACAGTCCAGTACGCGGGTATATGCCCTGTGCCTTGACCCTTTACTACCACTTCAGTTCCACTCCACCTGGTCAGAAGATTTCTCCATAATCCTCTAGCTGCGTAGGAGTAACCACATCTTTGGTCTCGGCTGTTTTTATAAGTAATTTTATGTGGTCTGATCGAAATGTCTGAACGTTTGAGAGTCAGGTTCACTGCTTGTTCACCGTTTTCCTCCTCCCCCTTCTCTTTGTTTCTTTGTTTCCTCTTGGCCCTCCCTCCCTCTTTCCTTCTCTTTCTCACTCACTTGCTCCCCCTCCCCCTCTGTCCCCACATGTACACAGGAGCGATGGGAGGAGCTGATGGTGGGATGGGTGGCGGTGGTGCTAGCGGTGCCGGAGGTGGAGGGTACGGGTACTATGGCAACGTCCCAGCCTCCATGTACGGTCTCCTGCTGGGAGCCTGTCGTCTCGGTCTCGAGCCCCTCGTCTACCACACTCTGAAGGTGACAAACATGTCCAAGATCAGCGGGGAGCAGCTGCAGAAGGCGTTCACTTGCTCGCAGGAACACGGGCACCAGAACCTTGCCAACTGCCTCAAACACCTGGTCCGGTTCACCACCTTTGTCACTCGGTATGTATATTGTAAGAGTCGTGTACGTCGTACATAGGGCTACAGTATTAAAGACTGGGGAAGGGGCAAGGAAGGGAATAGGTGCACACTATTATACTATTGTGTGTATGTGTGTGTTACCCCTGCTTTAGAACCTATATGAGGTCTACAAGGGCCTCGTGCATCATAATGTTGTCATTTTGGGTCGATTATGTACATGGCTCTAATCCGTGCCCTCTCTCTCTCCCTCTCTCACCCTCTCTCCTTCACTCTCTCTCACCGCCTATAGTGGAGACTCTCCTGTAGATTCAGTGCTGGCAGAAGGTTCTGAGAAATACCTTGAGAAACTTAACATGGGTGGAGAGGACCCAATTGGTACGTGTGTGTGTACCACATGGACACATCAAGTAGTGGTTGGCCAGCTATATATATACATACACACTCTTGGGTTACCTCTGTACTGGTATGATTGGAGCTAGCTGTGCCCAGCCTGAGTATGTGACCAGCTCATGCATCCCTGGCCTGGGGAGAGAGAGCAATGAGAACTATAGCCATGATGTAGGCTATCTTGTAGCCCCAAGACTGCTGCCTTACTGTGCCGGCAGTGATTCAACAGCCTTGCCTTGTAGGTGGGTGACACTGCATTCTGCAAGTACATGTATGGCACCGCAGCCATGCTCTGCCTGTACCAATGTACTGGAACTTGGCATACATGTTCCATAGTGCTGAGTGGTAAAGCGGCTTCTGTGGCTAAGATGTTGCTTTTATCTACCACACCTGATTATTTGACTGCCGTTCAACTCTTAAGCCTTACATAACTCTCTCTTGCTTCTTGCATACATACATATGTAGCAGTTACGTGTATTAAAGTGGGAAAAGTGTACTGTGCATTCACACGCTGCAACGTTGTACGTAATCCAGAACTATTGAATTTGCTGAATGTGGACAGTGTTTCATGTAGAACTGTCCCACCTGGCTGAGTAATGCAGTCACCACTGCACTGTAACCCTATTCTGCCACATAAAGGACGCAGTGACTGTGTTAGCCAGCGATGAAATTGAATAAAGCTCGAGTGTTTTCTTCCAACAGGAAGAAATTATATCCAATTCTACACATAACTTACACTGCATGTGACTACACATAATCACTCTACTTGTGACCACGTTGTATGTACATGTGGCAAACTTGGCCTCCACTGTATTATGTGCAGACAATTTGGGGGACGAAAAGTCAGTTAGGAGTCGTAGCCCACCTTTGTTATTCTTTTGGTAACTGTATGTACCTAATCGTCCCCCTATTATCTTCATTGCTGCAGCTACGTCCCACATGATCCTCAAATCAATGTTGGAGGCCTCTCGCAGTGTTCGCTCCATACCCACTCCCTCCCCCTCCGCCTCCCCCTCCCCCTCTCCCACCCACTCACCAGCTCACCACTCTCCCTCCTCCACCGTCACACTCCCTTCCCCCTCCCCTCCCTCTCGTCGAGTTTCAACCACCACCAAACTCCAGAAACAAGACAGCGTCAAAGACCCAGATGGTATGTTCGGTAAACCTGTTGCATTCGCTAACAGTGTGGTAGAATGCACAGAAGCACTGTGTTACATAGAATTTACTGTCGCATGTGATTGATGTGCGGACTTCTAAGTGGTTGAAATGTGAAGCATGTTGATGCTACAGGTGAAAGTTGCCATAGGAGTGAATTTGATGTCACGTAGCGTCATGTGAGATAATGCAACTGCCTTGGCTGTCGTGTCATGTACATTTTAGTCTAGACATAGTTCCATAATGGCTTGGAATGGTAGGCATGTAACACGTAGTGTGGTCATTGATGTACCTAACCCACATAACAGTAAGCCACATGTGAAACTGTAACCATTTGAGGAGGAAAACTTGCCGTAATTTGTGAAAATGGAAACCAAACCTTTGAAATACAGTCTCTCTCACCCTCCTCTCTCTCCCTCTCTTTCTTTTCTTCAGAAGACCTTGCTGACACAGATTCGACCCCGACAGCCACCAACCTTGGGTTTCTCGGTACAGGGAGTCTGGACGGCACCGGGAACCAGCGAGGAGAGCACCTCGTCCCTCGCGGCGGCAGTGGCAGTGGTACAAACAACAGTGGCTCCATCACTCCCACCTCCATCCTGGACATGGAGCTCAAGGACTCGCTCCCGCCACTGCAGCCCAGAGCCGAGAGGCTGAGCATGCGTGGCACACGTTCGCACCGTCTCGTAAATGCCCACTCCGATGACACCGACTCTGCTGTGTCAATGGTTAGTGATACAATAGTGACAGTTTACTACGTTTATACTGTACGTAGGTGTGCATACTACTTTATATGACAGTGTATATGTATACTGTGTCTATGGTGAGCCTTCCTTGCTACTTATGAATATTCATATTTTACTTTGAGCATCGGCAGCTACCTTTATTGAGGAGTACTTGGCAAAATGAATAGTCGCATTAAATTGATGGGGGCTGATGTATGAATTAATATTCAACTGCAGAATGAAGGTTTTATGGAAATTGAGTGTGATTTGTATGATACTCTGCTTCTCCCCGTTCCACAGTCGTTTGACCGTACGTTTGAAGACCACGACCTCCAGAGAGAGATTGAGCGAAGGATGAGCGGGACGTTTGCCTCCTCCGGACTCTTCTCCCTCAACATGAGTGACACCGAGAAAGCAGTGGACGTCACTATTGATCCTGCAGCCTCTTATGGATGTAAGTTGCAGGGCACTTCACTAATCTAATGTATGGGCCATAGATGAAGCTATTTCTATGTCATGAATAGAGAATAGAGAGGTTCCTTGTCAATATTAATTTTATGTTGAGACTGAAGACTGATAGTCAAAAAGTCATGTGAGAATCATGTGACTATAAGTTTACTGTAGTGATGGAAGATCAATGGTCAGCAACAGACAATAGATGGATCTCTTTTGTGCGGGCTTTCAATAGGCACAAGATGGCCTGTTTTTCTTACCAGCAATTGGAACTGCTCTTGAGCAAGTTCCGACATGGGTGTGTATGATCTTACACCAGTGCTGTGCATATGGAACTTGTAGTGTAGATCTTACACCAGTGCTGTGCATATGGAACTTGTAGTGTAGATCTTACACCAGTGCTGTGCATATGGAACTTGTAGTGTAGATCTTACACCAGTGCTGTGCATATTACACCAGTGCTGTGCATATGGAACTTGTAGTGTAGATCTTACACCAGTGCTGTGCATATGGAACTTGTAGTGTAGATCTTACACCAGTGCTGTGCATATGGAACTTGTAGTGTAGATCTTCACCAGTGCTGTGCATATGGAACTTGTAGTGTATGATCTTACACCAGTGCTGTGCATATGGAACTTGTAGTGTAGATCTTACACCAGTGCTGTGCATATGAACTGTAGTGTAATCTTCACCAGTGCGTGCATATGGAACTTGTAGTGTAGATCTTACACCAGTGCTGTGCATATGGAACTTGTAGTGTAGATCTTACACCAGTGCTGTGCATATGGAACTTGTAGTGTAGATCTTCACCAGTGCTGTGCATATTACACCAGTGCTGTGCATATGGAACTTGTAGTGTAGATCTTACACCAGTGCTGTGCATATGGACTTGTAGTGTAGATCTACCCAGTGCTGTGCATATGGAACTTGTAGTGTAGATCTTACACCAGTGCTGTGCATATGGAACTTGTAGTGTATGATCTTACACCAGTGCTGTGCATATGGAACTTGTAGTGTAGATCTTACACCAGTGCTGTGCATATGGAACTTGTAGTGTATGATCTTACACCAGTGCTGTGCATATGGAACTTGTAGTGTAGATCTTACACCAGTGCTGTGCATATGGAACTTGTAGTGTAGATCTTACACCAGTGCTGTGCATATGGACTTGTAGTGTAGATCTTCACCAGTGCTGTGCATTATGGAACTTGTAGTGTATGATCTTACACCAGTGCTGTGCATATGGAACTTGTAGTGTAGATCTTACACCAGTGCTGTGCATATGGAACTTGTAGTGTAGATCTTACACCAGTGCTGTGCATATGGAACTTGTAGTGTAGATCTTACACCAGTCTCATATGGAACTTGTGATCAACATGCGTGCATTGGAACTTGTAGTGTAGATCTTACACCAGTGCTGTGCATATTACACCAGTGCTGTGCATATGGAACTTGTAGTGTAGATCTTACACCAGTGCTGTGCATATGGAACTTGTAGTGTATGATCTTACACCAGTGCTGTGCATATGGAACTTGTAGTGTAGATCTTACACCAGTGCTGTGCATATGGAACTTGTAGTGTAGATCTTACACCAGTGCCGTGCATATTACACCAGTGCCATGCATATGGAACTTGTAGTGTAGATCTTACACCAGTGCTGTGCATATGGAACTTGTAGTGTAGATCTTACACCAGTGCTGTGCATATGGAACTTGTAGTGTAGATCTTACACCAGTGCTGTGCATATGGAACTTGTAGTGTAGATCTTACACCGCTGTGCATAGGACTTGTAGTGTAGATCTACACCAGTGCTGTGCATATGGAACTTGTAGTGTAGATCTTACACCAGTGCTGTGCATATGGAACTTGTAGTGTAGTACAGTTTACACAGTAGAGCGGACATGGTGGCTAAAAGGGTCAGTGGTGGCTAAGGGGTCAGCGTGCTTTTCACATGGCTGTGAATGACCTTCTCTCTCTTTCTTCCTCCCTTCCTCTCTTTCCCTTCCCTTCCCTCCCTCTCTCCCTCCTTCCTGTAAAACTCCAGTTGCCAGCTCTCTGCAGTACGAGGGAGTGTTCCTGGTCACGGAGGACTACCCTCCCGGGGAGGAGACTATCTTCAGATCGGGCGACAGGATCCTGGCCGTCGGAGACACCTCGGTCCGTGGGATGAGCCCCGACAGCTTCCAGGAACTTCTTGAGGTGTGTATGAGTCTCGTTGGTTTGAGTCTTGTAGAGCAGCTCTTTTATTCATAATTTATGTCCTATATGCAATATATAATTGCCACCACCAATCCAGTTGAATACTTTATAGCAGGAGTATTTTACCCACGAAAAAATACTTTTGTGGACTTTCTGGTTGCATACAAGTAGGCAATGAGAATCCGTTTATGGAACCTCTTATTATCATTCCCTCTCTTTTCTCTCTCCCACAACAACAGAAGGAGACGGCCTCGGGGACCAGTACAAAGGTCAAGGTTCTCCCCCGCATGGAGCGCTCGCCGCCGCCCCCCGCCTCCCTGTCCCTCCACAGTCTCGGCTCCAGCCTCGAGCTCACGGAGAAGAAACTGAACCGCCGTCAATCTGAGAAACAGCTGCTGGACTCCATCACTCTCAAAGTCTCAAACCTTCTCAGCATGAAGGCCAGCGGGTGGGTGAACTATGGGGGAAAGTTTGTGGTGTAGATGGTAACTGAATGTGCTTTAGATTTTGAAACTGCGATTGCTACTACAGGTTATTACTGTGGTTAGGGGTTTACAAAGCATACATCTTGAGGTTGCACCATGTACTAGTGTGTATGTTCTGTATATAGTATAATGTGTATGTTTGCTTAGCAGATGAACTAATCTTTCTCGCTCTATCTCCTTTCCCTCTCTCTCCTTCCTTCCTCTCCTTACATCTGCAGGAAGCCCCGAAACGTGATCATCACCAGCTCCTCAGAAGGGTTCGGTTTCAAAGTCATCGGAGGCAATGCCGTGGGACTGTTTGTGTCGGAGGTGAAGCCAGTCAGGAAGGAGCTGTGCCAAGGAGACCAGATCCTGGAGATAAACGGACAAGACGCTCGCCACATGACGCACTACGAGGCCTCCCAGCTCCTCAGGTCCTGCAGGGACAAGGTCCACCTCAAAGTCATGGACAATGGAGCAAGTGAGCTTTGATTCAAATAAAAACATTGTGCATAAGTAAAGCCTCTTTCAACAGAAGTGTAGAGTTTGAAGCTCCAACTAATGTGTTTGATTACTGCGAAAGGCTCGTATTTTACCACGTAGCATTTGCAAGTAAAGCCTAGAAGCTTCAAGTGAGGCCTAGCTTCATCCATAGTCAATCACATAGTTATGCCCTTATCAGCTATAATTATACCTGAGAGCTTACCTGACTTGACTTAAAATAAACCTGTCATTGAGCTGTTCCCTGCTTCGTCTCTCTGCACAGAGTTCACGACCGTACGAGACCAGTTTGAATTTGACTCGTTCTACATGCGCTGCGTGGGAGACCACAAGGAGGCATGCCTGAGGCCCAACACCGTCCTGCGAGTCGTAAACACCTTCCTCTTCTCCGGGCACTTCTGGCTGGCCTGGATCGTGGACGAGAACGGGACAGACTGTGAACTGAGAAAGATCCCCTCGCCCACAAAGTGAGTATTAATAGTAGTCATGCATGTGCGTAGGTATTTCTGGACTTCTGACACGTCAGATTCGTGGAGTAATGGTCACTTTTTGCACCCTTATGGGATGCATTTTCACAGATATGCATGCAAACTAACTGCTGAAGTCACTTGAAACCATTGGCTTGTGCTGTAAAAACGCATACAATTATTAGTGCCAAGAGCATATCATAGAACTTGTAAGTGGACATGAAATTAATCCTCTTGTCTCTCTCTATCCAGAGCCAAGCAGCAGTATGGGAAGGAGGTGTATGAAGAAATGGAAGCTCCCTTCGCAGCACAACCAACCAAAGCATAAACTTCTCACACACAGACCTGCAGTCACACAAACAAGAAGACTTTAAAATTTATTATTCACAATGTCACTCACACACCCCTTCAGAGTCCCCCTTACTCCCTCCTCCTTTTTTGTTTCCTCATTGACCGTTTTTTGTTTGTGTATTTTGTATGTATGTATTGTTTTTTGAATATCGATTTGATATATTCATGGCACTAAGTGCTTTGTGAGTGTTTTGCTGCAAAATATCAATGTTTCTCCTCCATCTCTCTACTTGCGCATGCGTATTTGATTGTGATGGTGTGCGCGCATGGTCAGTTGCCATGGTTTCGGCTATCGTAAAAATGGCGGAAGGTCAGAGTGGAGTGGACAGTTTGGCGACAGAATTCGCGACCTACAGCGACTTTCTGGACTCTCAGGTCACGCCAACAGACCTGTACTACCTGGAGGTATGCAAAAACAAAGACATCGTAGTGCATTCGTCCCTGAATCACGTGCTTCAGCTACATAGAGCTAAAAGTTGGTGTGTGCATGTCTCGCACGCATTTACGGCTTCGAATTTGTGTGGCATCTATTCAGTAGGATGAGCATCTACATACATAGGAACAGAGCCCTACCTAGAAAGCAGAGTGTCGTGGATTTGAGGCCTGCCCAGACGGCAGCTGATTTTCAGCCCCTTGCCGTGATTGGTGTCCTGTATGCCATAATTCCTGGTGGAGTCTCAGTTTGAGTGTGTGTCTGCCTCAGGATGAGGAGCTGGCGAGACAGCTGGTGGAGCTGGGCTACAGGGGCAGTGGAGAGGTGCTCAAAAGAGAAGACTTTGAGGCCAGGAAACTCGCTGCTGCTGCCAGCAGGCAGGCCAGAGGAGACCAGCAGAAGTATGGATGCTTTATCCTATCGTAGTGCGAGAAGGGGTATTATAATGCTCAACAGGCCTAGTCTGGTAGTATATATTAGAGGGCCAGTTGGCATTGTATGAATATTGATCGTTCATGATCTGGAAAAGGTCTTGTGTGTGGGTAAGTCAAAGAGGGAAAGTGTTAGTGAATCTCTTATATGTTTGTACAGTAGGTGCGCAAGCTACTGCTCCATAGGCTTAGTCTAAAGTCTATTTGACACACACACACAACGAAGAGCTCCTCTTTTTTGCCAGCTGTTGGTGGTGAAGCCTGCTGTGACGGAGGTGGTTTCAACGGTGAAGCTATAAGGAAGAAATTGGGGGTCTTTAGATGGAGGCAGTTAACAGTTAGGCCTTGTTTTAGAGATGAAGTTGGAAGTTTAAGTTCATTTTTTCTGGACAGCCGCTTGTCTTCTGTGGAGAATGTATTGTGTCAAACTGGCCAATGTAGGGTCCTGCTGTTGCTGTAGATCTTTGTAGCCATTGTCGTCTGCACAGATTGTCAGTTTTCGTTACATTGTGGCTAATACTTACATCTTGTCTGGTTAGCCATTGCTGTGAATTGAAAAACATGTGTATTGAAAACCATGTCTGTGTAACAGGAGAGGAGGTTTCCTTTGTGGGAGATGGGGCAAAGCCTTGCTGTATACACACAGACGGGTTTCCAAAATGTTCAGATTTTGCATTATCGTCTTTCTCTACACATTATGTGTACCGTATCTATACATATTCCCTTTATAGTGTCTGTCTGCATCCCTAATATTAGTCTAATGTGTTTTTCCTTTTCTGTATGTGTAAAGAGTTTCTTCCTGTTAGTTTGTACATGTGCTTTGGCTTCATCATCTGTTCTTGTTACTCTTCCTGTCTGTCATCAGATTACTACTTATCTTACTGTGGGTAGTGACTTCATGTAGCACAGATGAGTTTCCCATGTTTCATCATCATTTCCCCCTCTTCCTTTGTGTCCCCCTCTATCTACATCATCTCCATACATTATCTTACCATCTCTTCACATCCTAATGCATCAGTGGGTTTATACGTATCCTCACAGTATCATGTCAATACATTCCTTCCTTCTTGTATCATGCACATACATTTATCTCATTCTCTTGCCATTCTGCTCATCGTGTTCATTCTGCTCTATCATTTCAGTGCATTCTCTCTTCTATTTTATCTCAAGAGTTGTCATGAGTTTAGTTAATTTGTTTGCTTTTCCTTTGCCGTGCAGCCTCGTAGATGTTTCCATGCATTCTCATCTCCTCTCTCATGTCCATATTCCTATCATTTCCATGCATTCCCATCTCCTCTATCATGTCCATATTCCTATCATTTCCATGCATTCCCATCTCCTCTATCATGTCCATACAGTGTCTTGTGCAGTACTGGTAAGCCAGTGGAGAAGTGTGCTCTCCTCTTGGCCCTGGCCCAGAGAGAAGAGGCCAACAGGAACGGGAAGATGACTACCATTGTCTTCGTAAGAGACAGAAATCACAGGGGCCAGGAGATCTCCGGCTACATCGACTATGCCCACCGACTCAAGGTCTGTAGCCATAAAACGCTCTTTTATACGACACACATCCATTGACTGTTAAGCCATGAGTTATGAGCATGATATCGAGACTTAGACTATGCTACCCACACTATATAATGATTAATGGAAAACTTCCCTGCAACATATACATGAGTTATGAGCAAATTGATACTTAGACCACACTACACTACTACACTACTGTATGATAGCTTCCCTACGACTCCTGTAACGTACAACTGAACCCACACAATGATGGTATCGTGCAATTTTTCAACCCTCAATAGTCTAAACTGCAGGGGGGATCATTTCTTAGAAAATTAATAAGCCCTTTGAAAAATAACCAATGCTTCTCTTGATTACTATATAGCACAGTTACTTCCTTGTGTCCCGTGTGTTTGTTTCATACAAGACTGAAGATTTTGGGCCCTACTTTTCCGGACGACGGAAGCTGCTGCCCCGTCACTCAGACCTGAGCTTCTATAACTGGGACACCAACTACTCCACCTCCAATTCCACTGCCAACTATCAGGTGAGGAGGGAGGAGGTGGAGGAGAGGGGAGGGGAGGTGAAGAAAAGAGGGAGGAAGAAACCTGGAGGTGGTTGGAGGGAGGGGTGGAAGGAAGGAGGGAGGGAGTAAATGAGGAAACAATGAGGTGGAAGGAAAGAGGGAGAGAGAAGTAATCAACAGGTGAAGGAGGGTGGGGTCTAGACACTAGAAGAAACTGCAGCTTCAGGCAAGGAAAAAGTCCCAGAATTTGTTAGGTGATGCCATTGCTGTTATATTGAAGGGCGTAGTGTTTTTGTGTGCTGTTCTCTTACTCTGTCTCTGCATGCTCAAAACTGCAATTAAGTCCAGGCAGTCATATGTAGTGTAGGGAAAAGCAAAAGTACAACCATAGAGTGGATTGTGGCCGTGTCTGCAGCTGTGCTGGAGGCATTGGCTCTCAGTATTCTAGAATCCTCCAGAAGCAACCACAATTATTAGAGTGTTTAAAACGTAGTCCAGTGATAGGTGGATCTGCCAGACCACCTGCTATGCCTATGGGATAGAATCGACAGTTGGAATGAGGGATAATCGCCTGTTGATCTGGTAAAATGGGCCAAACACACTGTCATATACACAGCCTTGTCACGCAGTGGAATCAATGGTATGAGGAGGAGCGAAAACCTAAAAAATCATGCAGCGTGTTAGTTTCCCCTACTGTGCGCTCTTCGTAACTCACCCCCATACAAGGAGAGATTATTTTTAGTTAATTTCTAAGTTTAGAACGTGCCTTGGCAGTATGGGAAGTGAGACCTTGCCGCTCCGATTACCCCATCCACTGTACTGTGAAATCACCCCAGTGACTAATGGTTGTTTTAGCCCTCCAACCGCGACACGATTTGAACTCATTTATCGTTCACAAATACATATGCTCTCGTCTCATCTGTACGTGCAGTATTATATTATAATGACCATCCAATGGTGCTGGCAGGCTTTGTTGAGCACCGAGTATGCAAACATCGGCTCGGTATGCAGATAATGCAGAGTGATTAGTCATACAGGCAACTTGCTGTATTGCGGGATATAAAGTCTGTATTGTGCGATAAAGTCTGGATTTCTAGTATGTACAGATATGCTGGGGCAATGATAGTAACTCACATAGTCGTCTGAATGGACGTACTCTATGTACTTATTCATTCATTACTCATTACGTAATCTTTTCTAGTCATTCGCATAAAAAGTGTATGCACGTGGAAAATAATTAGATTTGAGAGTCACAGTATAGAGAGAGAGAGATGAGTGTTGTCATGCGCAAGGCTGGGCGTGCCACAAATGTATCCATCCGGTCATACCTGATAATCCGCATGTAAAAATGAACATGAAGCTGTCCAAAGGAGGATTCTCTCGTGTTTGCTTGCCAATACATTATACGCATTGATAGCGAGGTAGAAATAGTCACCCAGTGTACATTAATGCTGTAGTAATGTATGTTGTGCTTTCTCTACCAGCTAGGACACGTATATATGTACTACACAACCCTGTTATGCTTGCTTGCAGGTGATCGCAGACAGTTTGTCAGGGCTGCTCTTTAAAAACAAACGTGACAGGAAAATGGTCTGCGTTGATCCAAAGGTTGGTGACCGGAGTTATAGACTCACTTTCACATGTTGTGCACCAACATAGGGAAACATTCAATTGGCTTTGTAAATATTTGGCGTGTGGCTATGGCTTTGCTAGTCCATCGTTACACAGTTGTGCATCGTTACATAAATATCCACCCACTAATCCATACATATGCTACCTGATCATGTTCCGTTTTCCTGGTGAACATTTTGTGTGTATGTACTAGCAGCTATATTATCCCTTTGCTCAATTGCTATCGCTGCACCAGTTACACATTGTTACGCCGATATCCGCATTCCAATCCAATCATAAAGGGTGGTGTTTTATGAATTTGTGGTCCAGCCAATAGAGCCCCTTATGAAGTGTGATCCAAGTGCTCTGCAGACACCGTGGCTCCTGTTGCAACACTGTTCTGGCTCTCCTCAACCTACTGCGTAACATGCTCTGGCCTTTTGCTGCATTTAGACTAATGCACTGGACATTCACCTTCCCTTTGGCTCATTTTGCCGTGAGCGGAAGTGCACATTGCATTGCTTGTGTACCCTTTTCTGCTGAAAGCTCTAACCTGCTGTGGACCTAGGCATTTACCACTCTTGCTGAGGAGAAGAGTAGCCAAGTCGCGACTAATAAGGAACTTTGCACACAAAGAATGTCACTGGAAAACTCGTTAACCAATCATGAAGTATAATATACCTGGAGAATCATAGTCGTGCACATGATCCTAAGCAGTTTATCTAATACTTGGTGCGCGGTCCCAAAGCAACTATTTGTGATACGGGCAGAATATTTTGTAGCGACTCAAATAAGACACCTGCCATAATGTATCTAACAAACCACAGATAAACACAGCAGGTTCTATCAGGACTGATCGGAAGCCCGAACAACATTCCTTGAAGAGTGTGCATATTGAAGGTGCTCCAACACGTGGATTATAGTCACAGGGCCTCGGGTCTCTGCCAAGATCGACAGAATACGTCGGAAAGTGATCTATAGTATTAGTGGATATTGGGAGTCCCATATGGTACGCATAGTTTTTGGACGAAAGTAATACAGTTTAAGGGTCACTGTGTGTGCTGGGGTGTAATTGTGTGGTCTACGGCCTAACAAATTTAGGCGGGTCAAAGTGTTCCAGCGCACCTACTCATATACTATTGCCATAAAAAAGGACTGGCATCTCTGTCTATTCCCCTCCAAAAGCTTGGCCCCCATTCACAGTTGGCATAAACTCCAGAATGTGCCCGGACACAACATGTACTCTACGGACTCTCTGGATAACCGGGATGATTTGGAGAGGTCTCCCTCTCGTTCTTTTTTCTTGCTCCCTCTCTCTCTGCTTTCTTAATATCGCAGTATACACAGTGCATTCCAAGGCCCAATCTCATCCCAGCAAAACCAACCAACGCAGCCAGTGTGTCTCTGGCAAATTCTGGAATTGCATTCCACGGATTTTCCTCTGAGCAGTAACAGGTGGTATGACATTGTTCCTGGCGGAGTGTGTGGAGCACCAGTCTCCCTCATCAGTAGTGGCATTTTCACAGATAATCCTGTGGGCACTGGAAAAATTATCGCGGTTTTCTCTCACATATGCTAAACCACGAATAGACTTTTTCTGCTTTTGCGACTCCGTGCGGACCGATTGTCTCTACGTGTATACTGCTGTACGCTCTGGTGTGAACACCGGCGCCATATACATTACTACGTTTGATGGATAAGTGTCACATTCGACTGATGTTATTTGTCTAGTCACATAACCGAGTTTGGTGCTTTGAAGATTATTTTAGACCACCCCACGCCAGAGTTCTTCATTTTTTCTATCGTCTAATTGACTTGGTCTGCCGTCTTACGTACACCTGAGTTACTCATTACTGGTTTATACCCCTTGGACAGTTTTTTTTTAATGTCACGAAAATGTCGCGTTTTTACTGTCTATGAGATTTGTCTGACAGCTACGTATGTGCTTTGAGATGTGTAAAACTCTTGTTTGGTTGCCAAAAATGAGATGCTAAAAGAAACACTCTTCAAATTAAGTTATGGAGTTTGGTGTGACATGGACATACATATTATGCAGTGTTAGAGGTTCAGCTAAACTTCCCCTCTTTTGTGGACTAAATTCCTTTGTTAACAGCTCAATATTATATGAGATCAATATATGCCTCAAATGCCTCATTTGGTTACCTCGATATGAGCACGCGTTCATGTGTGGGCAGTTACATCCTCTTACCGTCCTCTTTGTATATGCTTAATCTCCAGACGAATCTATTGGTTTGATTGTTAAGTGGATAAGAGGCTTTCCTCTCTGTTACAAAGTCCAAGGTGCCGCTCCAGTGATTGGATAACAAGTATCTCGTGTGTATATACACTTGTACCTTTGCACCGAACATGCTTGTCTTGGCAGGAACCTAACTAGCAATTCCATACCATGAGGACCATTAGATTTTCCGCTGCACGAGTTGGGTTTGGGTTTAAACAGTTCATAGCATCAGCTAATTTATGCAGTCCCTTCGTTGCTGCACCAGCCAATGTTCCTCCTCACCCAGCAAACCAGTCTGTCATCATTTCCCCCTACCAATGGCTTCTTGACCGTAGGGCATCTGTTTCAAGCAAGCTTGCCACAAGATGTTCACACAAACTGGTCAATTTCGTGACCTCTATAAGCATTTCCTGCAATTTCAGCGAACTTTGCTTCCACTATGCATGATGTGGGCTTTATTGTTTTGAAACCCGATTTTCGCATCAGTCATTCCTCTGTACTGCTGTGTTGTCACACACCTCCACCCTTCAAGAATTCCCCAATGTGCTACGTGTACCGCTACGTGTAGCCCTTTCTTCAGTTCTTTCCTCCTTCATCTCTTCATTATCTGTACTTGAATCCTGTCTCATCCAACCACTCTCATTCGTTTGCCGTTTCTCATCCCAATCTCGCACACACGTGTATACACACACACACACAGGCTCCATCTCCAGGTGACAACACCACGTGTGCACGTCTGTCCTCTCAGAGGTACATTCAGATCACTCTCTTTGACCATATCACCAGGAGAAAAGCATAGACCATCACCTCATTCACTACCACTGCACATTTGTACTCTCTGTCATCCTCATTTTACTCCCCCTTTCAATGGTGCATTAAATGTATATTTGCTTAAGGTCGTCTGTGTCATTAACAAAATGAATTGAAGTATGCACCACAGTGCTAGAGGTGCGCTGTGTATACAAACTTAAACTTTGCACACACAAGTTTATGTACATACCAGCAATTCCAAGGTCGATATCAAAGAGTAGTCTGTTGATAATAACCATTTGTCCTCGTTTTACTTTCTCCTTTAATGATAGTGCATTTAAGACACCTCACAAGTATATAGGCCGTCTATGTCATTAATCAAGTATGCTTGAAGACTAGAAGTGCATTTGAAACACCTCGCAATCAGCTCATCTGTGTAGACCCCGCGGAAAGTATGCACGTGTGGCTTTTAGGTGGCGTGCTGTGTATACAAATGTAGACTTTGCACACTCAGAGGGCATGTGCACGCTGGGTTGTGTAACGCTGTAGTTAGAGAAGGTTCGGTACCGCTTTTTATAATAGTACCAAGGTCAGTATCAAAGGATAGCCTGTATCAAAAACCAATTGTCCTCAGCTGAGTGTACACAGTGCTGTCCTCCTCACAACCACTCTCTTAGCCTTAAAAGATAAGTTTTTGTTGTTATTACAACTGAGTACTATGGCTCTCTTGGGAGGTGACCATCTGTTTACAACAACCTGCATTCCTACCTACAACACGTGGCATACCTCTGTCATCCGATATCTGGAGGCTGCAGTTGGGATATTAAAGGTATATACAGCATACTGTGTTCATAGGTATATGCAGGTATATTATGTGTATGTAGTAAGGTGAACCTCATAATTATATTGTTTCAGGGTGTTTGATAGCACACTTGAGCCCTACCTTTGAACAAAGTGTGAGGTAAGTATGTTGGTTTTCCCTACTCAGAGGTGATTCTTTCTTCAAGTGTGTGTATTTTATGTACCCCTGAGCATCTCGTTTGTGTGTATTACCTACCTGTGTATGCAACTAGTAAGACTCTTAAAGGGGTTCTTTTCTGGCATACCAATATACTGCTAAATTACGTGCCATTACTGTACAACATTTTTGTTCTCTTTGTCGGACGCTGTTAACGTACATGTGTACGTTTGATGCTCTGATGAAGGAGTTTTCTTAGTCCCACAGTGATTCCCATAACAATCCATACGCTATTCAGCTCTCCATGCCAACATCTAGATGTTCCTGAACAAATCGTGTTTGATTTTCGTCTGAAGTGCATGTTTAAACCAGTAAATCATGAACTATTTGCAAGCAAACACAATAGAGCACAATCTTGGAACTGCCGTATGTACGTGGTGTTTGTCTGTCGATAGTGACTGCGTTGTCATCGGACACTATAATTTACAAAAGGCGGAAGAGTAGGTTGCTTTCTCAGTCAACTGCAGAGTTGGATATGCTTCGCTCGCAAATCAAGAATACTAATGTCAATGGTCAATTTTTGTTATCTATTCATGTATATATTGAAGGCACTCAGAGGAAGGAAATTTTTGACATACTTGGTTCAGTACAAGTCTTACTGTTACCGAAGGTTAGGCCCTGTTTTATTCCTTGGAGGGGGAAAACCGGTTGGCCCTTGCACCACTTGTTGATGTCAACAAGTGTGGGTGTAAGGTATCCAATGTGGTGGGTAAGGTATTTATAGTTAACTCGTAACGTGTTTTCAGTTTTACAGACACATCCTGATGTTGTACCGAGACGTTAATCAGGTGAATATTTTGCATACTTCTGAGTGTATGGTAACAATAAGAGTCGGGATGCTTTGTTAGCCCTCAAATATAATTATGAGTGTTAGAAAGTCCCCTAGTATCACATAGTAATGTGTAGAGTATACTATGGTGGTCCATTACTATGGCTCATATCTTGTTCCAGACTCACTTCTCAGTGCCGCATTTTTCCTTGCATTTCCCAGTCATCGTTTTGCATTGTATTCACCTCAAACTCAATTAAGCTTTTCGTAATCGGATAAATCAGAAGGACTGCTCTCTTGCTAATACCATGATGAATGTGTTCTGCATTGCTTTCTGGGTATGTACGTATGTATGCTCCCTCTTACAGATAGCTTAGCTTCAGCTCTCACCTGATTTGCTCAATCGCTCACTCTGCAACTTTTCGGAATCACGTCTATGAATTTGTGGCCCATGCACTTTTGATCATTTGGTATGGTTGGAATTCATACTAATTGAAGACACACTTCTGCAAATCAAATTTTCCCCTCTATAAAAATCCAAAAGCTCTCCTTCCTAATGACATTAATCTAATAATCCCCGGTTGTGTAAATAGTCACTATTGTAGTTTACATACGTATTCATGGAAAGTGCTGAAAAGAGCAACTAGGGAGCACCGCCTAAATGGAAAATGATATCATGCGGTTCTAATCATACTCACATCACCCTAGCCAACAATGTGATGGTTTAATGGATAGCAGCACACTGTGGAGACGACCTCTGCCTCCACCTGCCCACCATGTTGTGTGTGAACTCATTCACGGACAAGGTTAAGACCTTTGGAACATTCTTGGTTATTAAGACCTCATATCCTTGAATTTTTAATGCAGCACCCACGCTTGCAGGCAGCTCTATATAAATGACATGCCCAAGAGCTGAAGTGTCTAAATCCAAGAATATAGACTCCTTCCTCATGTTCATTATATCTGTGCTGTGTGCAAAGTGCAAAATGGAGACTTCTGGTCGAAGAAGGTGAGCAGCATTAGTGAAATACCAAACAATGCCACAATGTCACCACTTCGATCAATAATGTGCCACCTGACGGTTAACGATTCGGCCATCGTCGAAAATGGACATTCCTTCTCCCTAATGGCTGCAGGCTAGACAGCATGTGTGGCTTTTGGCAGGTGCACTTATAGAGCAGCAACCAGTGCCATCAAGCATGTACATTATTTTGTTGCTACCATTCCTTGCTCACATCATAATACACCTGCACACACAAACTTATTGGTTTAAAAAATGAAATCGTGGACATTCATTGACCTTATCTCTTGATTGCCCTAATGAAATCAGTACTTGCCAAGTGATTAATGTATAAAGTTGCAACAATTACGCAGCCGTGTAAAATTCGCACACATATCCCTCAAAATATATTCGCATGCCAAGTGACCAGCGAGATTTATGCCTGCAACTCATCGAGCATGTTCTTTCAACAGTCAACGAAAATTTTGAACTTCGCTATTCTCGGTACCAAAAATCATGAATCATCTGCAGTGGCATTTCCACCACTCATATCTGCAGACAAAGCTCCAAGTCAGCAATAAAGAACAGAGTGCAAATAGTGCAGTGCCCCATTGGTACAAAAAGGAAGCTGATCTTCTGTTTGTGGAATGCTTTGGCTGTGGAAAAAGAATCAGGCATTCCTGTGCTGAGTGGTCGACTGAGCTGTGTATAGCAAATCAGTAGGTGTCTATATACTCTTTGTGGTGGCAGCAGCAGGATGTTCAGGCTCCTGTATCCAGGTAGGAAGGTTGGTACTCTGGGAATTACTCCAATGTATGACACGATTTGATTGGAGGTCAGGGATTAAATTCTTTGCGGGATACAAGACTCAACATTTACCGAGATGAGTTCCATTGGTCATTCCTGAGCCTAAGATACCCAATGGTATACTGGTTGGTTCGAAGTTGTCATTGTGGCGCATGTTGATGCTGGTCGTGTTTCTTGAAGCAAGTGAGATAAATTGATCTGAGTAACATTTTCGTTGTCAATAAATCACTCTTCTCTCTATCCACATTATTGCTGTAGTTGTTACGGCTGACTTACAGCAAATTATGACATTTCAGTGAGACAGTGACCAAGCTTCTTGGCAAATTGATATGTCTGAGTGTCACATTTCGCTATAAGTAGAACTGGGTTCCGATATGGCTTCGGTTTGTTTTGTATATATCACTCCAGCTGAATGCACTTGAAATCATGAGGAAATGCATACTACGTCCTCAGGAGATCTTCATTAAGACTGTTATCCCTTCCTTGGCTACAGCTACATCTGTTGCAAGAGTTGTTGTACATCTTGACTGGAATCTGGCGTAACCACAAGAAATAAGTTTTGACTGATACTTGGTAAATTCTGCTCACTGGTGGGCGGGTTACATGCCTGTAGCAAATAACTCACCCCCTCCTGGATTGTGGCTCTCTCTATAAAAACTACATGACATGTGGGTATTTGGTTGTGACTTCAGAAGAGTGTTGACTGCCCTCGAAATTCCTAACACTTCTCGGATGTGCTTGTGGAGTTTTGGAGCAGTGATCATGGTAAGCAGATCATCAGTTGTATATAATTATTATAACCACATGTTCCCACATAGTGATAGCTGCCGTATGTTTTACTGTGTCGCTTTACATGCGAGTCGTGGCAGTAGCTACCTGTGCCATTCCTCCTCTGCTCTGATATTGCAGTAACACACACGTATATTCACTGTCAATTTCACCACCAGTTAAATTTTTTCAAGCCTTCTTCCCTTTCCCAAAATCTCCGTGGTTGGTGTCTGGAGTCGTTTCTAATGTGTCAGGGGAAAGTTATCTGTATAAACATATCATAAGCATGCTGAGTATGGGTGAAATTGCTCCTTCGTTTCAAATTTACTCACTGTCTCGTCTACTCTGCTGGTATGGCGTCTGAATTTTATTTGCCACACACTTGAGTTATTCTCAGGGTTGTGTGGGGCCCCCAGTTCAAAAGATAATCTCTCTAACCACTTCTGTCTGTGTCTTACTCTTGTGCATACATTTAACTACTGGGAATGTGGGGCAGTGTGGGGTGGGTGCATGCATGCATGCACGCACATCAGGTATTACTCGGCATTACAAGCTGATTGTAGGTTGGGGGTGGATAACAATGATAAGTTGAAAACTGCTCTTTCACCACGTGGATGTGCTGTAATGGTGTAGCATCCCTATGCAAACAATGATCCACAAAAATGTACATACCGGTCTGTGTTTCTCATTGGTGTCGACACTGTCTAAAAAGGGGCAGGTTTAAAGTTTGCGGACTGCTCTAGGCGGGCACGTAGAAAGAGCATTATCATACCTGGTCAATGACCCATGTGTACGTATACCCAGATGGGCTCTTGCTTACTCTGCACATCGTCGTCAATCTGTTGACTGGTCATGGGTGTGCCCGAGCAATTTTTAAATCCTGGGTCCTTCTTCTACATTGTTTTGCGTTTGCTCATATTTTACTTTGTCTATTAGCATAAATGAGTTGTATGTCACCCACAGGGAATGACATATAGTAACCAATACGTACGTAGCTACAGGCATGTAACGGATCTTGGTGGTAAGGTTTCAAACTATACTGTCGCACATTCCAGGAAAGAGGTACGTATTTATCTGTTCCAAGAAAGACAGACACTGCATCTAGGTAAGAAATTAATTTGGCATTGTAGTTTAGCATTGACATGCAACTGTAGTGGTAGGAACGCCTTCGTAATAGTTGTGGCCAATATAAAATATCAGTTGTATGTACACATTGGTATGTGGTGTGCTGTGCAAACAAATTGTAGTAAATACCATCTCAGCTCTTTGATGGCGAACAGAGAAAATTTTTGTGTGCTCATTCTACTTAGTCCCATTACATTTACGCACCCACAAGTTTTAGGCGGCTTTATAGTGACTGTATATGTAATTCATCCTCTATTCAGCCTTACGTATGTAGACTGCAATAGAGTCGAAAAACCACACAAAATCTGTCCTAATGGCATTAGGAGACCTGCACAAGATGTGCAAACGCGGTTACGGACAGTTCAAGAATGTCAACAAAACCTCAAAGTATTATTTGTGTGGGTAAACAGACACCAAAACTGCGCTTTAAGTGGATTAGGTTGTGCTGGAAAATAATTTGATAGAATGCGCTCAGCACAAGTGTGGGCAACTGAAAACCAGGAATATCCCATGTTTAGGGCAAAAAATAAATTCTTTTGTCTGATCAAAGTTCAATGCTGTTATATCTTTGTTACATATACACATGGACGAATTTGACATGTATCATAATATATAAAAATTTAAAAATAGTGAAGAGATCGTGATGAATGATATGGAATGATAATAAGTGTTATCTGCTGCTGGAGGTTGGGGGTTGGGTTCTGAGTATTGACATACACGAACACTTTTCTACGGAGATGTCCCTTAAAGTTACTATCTTAAATTCTTGATTGGGTAGGGAGAACAATGTCTCGATACTGTGGTACTTCACGGGAGCACAACACTGGCCCCACATTGTGTTGCTGTAGGGGGGTGTATGGCTGCGTGTGTGGAGATAGTAGAGAATGATAGAGTGCTGCGCTGTATACAAAGACGGAAGGTCCCGATCACAGTTACCACCACAGACGTTAATGTCGAAAGTCATTGGGTATATTGCTGACTGTGAAGGGTGTGCTAACCGCCATATCTCGTTGAAGGTGGCCAATTCTATCTGGAGAGTGTGTTTCCCGCATCCTCTCGAGGGGGGCAGTGTTGGTCTTGCTTCAGAGTAACCATCAGCCTGTCGCCGCCGTACCCCAGTTGACCCTTTGGCTTCAGTCGCTGCAACGATAGCTGACAGGTTAAATTTAACAACGTCCAAATCGTATGAGTATATCATCAGCATCGGTTGTTGGTCAATGTCACCGTTGGTTTTATTGGTGACTTCGAACTGAATCGAAGACCCGTCGTGGCAGTCCTTTCCGTTTTCCTCCTTTGACAATTCATTGATAGAGTTGTAAGTGGTGATGTAAAAGTGAATGTGTTTGTGAGGGTGGTTGGATGCTCTCCACCGCTGCAGATGGCTCAGTACGTCGAACACAATCCACCCTTCATGACTAGGATTCACCCGCTTGTGCAAGCCTTTGTGCCCACCGTGGTAAATCTGCAGAAAAACCGGTTCAATGACTGAACCGGCCGGAGTTTTCATGTAGATCCTGAGCTCTGCTCTTGTAAACACCTCAAACTCTGAGATGTCACCCACGCTGAAGTTGAAGCCACAACCTGAGTTTGGAAGAACAAAACCACATAATGCTGCTTGCCCAAACAATGAAGGAATGTAAATGTCTAGGACATGTCGTACTACAACATGTAACTACTTACTCGTGCATTCCAACAGTTGTATATACTAGGGTGTACGACAGAGACTGTGCATTATAAAAACAGAGATCTTTAACAATCGTGGACACCTGACACAACCTGTTGTTCGGCACCTGCTGAGCTACACTATGCACCGTATCGGAAGACTTTGTCGACGTACGATTGGGCTAGTTTGTTGCCTAGCAGTGTTGATATGAGAATCATTTATAATTGAGCTTTTATCTTTAACATAGACAAGCAATCTCTCCACCCTCATTCCAGCTTTAGCTAGCCAAAACAACTAACACTACTTCAGAGGCTCTGGAGTTTATATGATTGCTGGCTGTGGTGCCACATTGATACTGATATGATGTGAACTAGCTGTTCGAGCTAAGTGGACTGCACACTACTTTGGCTGCTAACACTTTGTTGTTATACAATCTATTAGCCTCAACTGGACCTGTAAGTGGGGTGGGTTTGCCTAAGAGGCAAACATCCCTAGAGAAAAGTATTCACTGCATTCCTGGAGGACTTTATCAGTTGCAAATATGTCAAAATCGCACTTGATAACAACTAACAAAAGTGTATTCATCCCACGTACTAGACTACGGGTGTCTTGGACGTTGGTTGTATATAGCATGCCTCTAGTGAAGTGATAAGTGCGCAGGCGCGCCGTGGTATGGCGCGATGGACGTATTTTGCAGCTACTCACCATTTCCAGTCTCCATGCCAGGCATGGAGCGAATCGTCGTAGTGTCGGCGTCCTCCGACTCGTGTCGTGATAGGTTCCAGTACAGCTCCTTCATGTACGTAGGAATGGGAATGGAGAGATTGTTGAGGTCGCTGTAGGCTGCTTGTGGCGATACTTGCGTAGGGTCTGGAGCATCCCTTCTCTCCCTAGCTGCGGAGTTTTGTTTCTTCGCCACTCTGAGCCCGTTCCAAATCTCCCTCGCTTCCTCCCACGGTTTGCTGAGGGGTTTTCTTCTGACGGACTGGCTGGAAACTTGATTTGTCTGAGTATTTGCTGCTGCATTCGGCTCAGTTGGAGCTGGTGCAGAGTCTGCAAGGTATATTAGTACGGATATGACGCAGACTAGAAGAAGCGTCGCGTTTAGTCTCTGTAAGACCGTGAAATCCATTTCGGTTAGCTTTTCTTTCTTAGCTGCAGGGAACTTGCAATGAGCGTTTCTTACCCCAGGTTGGTCGGCAGTCTGCTTATAAATAGCCTGCGCAGTGCAGTAAGTACTAACGCCCACGCGCGTGCGATTTCGCTGCGTGTGAGCAGCCCCTCCTGCTAGCTTGACTGCATAAATTGCAATTCGGAGTAACTCATTGACGAAGCCAGATGCTGCAGGAAATTCTGCTGATATCTCGGGGTAAACACGCTCTCCAGTCGTTAGTGGAAGATGGATCCATTGGCTATTTTACGGCATCTATTATAAAGCTCTACAGATAGAATCCAGGCTGTGTTGCAATTTCCTTTTTAGAGAAAACCATGAGCATTCTTATTGCACTCGAAGTCAGGTTGGAGTAAACTGTGTTGTTTGGCTGCATGCATAGCTGTTAGCTCTGCATAACTTAGCTTAATTACAGCAGTCGTATTCAGAGCTACAAAGAGCTAGCTAGTGAGCATTCCTGCAGACTTAGCCAATACCTTTGCTGCTAAATTTTGTTCAAGCATGATTTTTCTGTTACACAGAGAACCTACTTGGTTTCTGAATAAATTATGTGCAGAGCACAGTGTGATCGTCTCCCCTTGCATGATTTTTAATTTTCCCCTGCTAGCCTTCAATATTTGCACTAAGGTAGAACTAACCGAGAGGTATATACACGAACGGTGTGTTCCTTGCCCTGCATTTTGGCAAATGTGCTCTAACTGGTTTTGAAGGAAGTATGACAGTACGTTAATGTGAATGACCCCGGATGTGTGACACTTCACTTTGTGCACCTTTAATCGTTGCTATACGTACCACTCTCTGAATGCATAGGAAGTTGAGGATTGTCCTTATAACCCCTCATCTCACGCAGTTATGCAAACTTACTTAGGCGTATGCTTAAATTCACCAAAGTCCTATAAAATTCACCAGAAAGTGATGAACATTGTCACCGTTTCCACTAATCTATTGCTTGTGAGATCTTCAACAAGTAGTAGAATAAGACAGAGAGTGAACGTGACTGTAGACTTTTTATATACATTCTTCTTTGAGGTATTGTCAGTGATTCCTCTGAAATACCTTTATAATAATTATACTGCCCTGTTCCCTGAATCGCTACTATAAAATTTAATACGCTCCGAGAATTGTTGACTGAGACGTATATATGTATGATTGACTGGGACAGCTATTTCCACCCTCATATCTGTGGTAGGTATGGGGTTAAGAGGATAATAAAATGTCACAGTACATGTACTTCCTGTCCCCCTTCACCCCATGTTTTTTACCACATGATTACTGTTCCCCTAAGGTTAAATGCATAGTCGTGTGTGACTTGGTATGGTGGTCGGCTAACCTGCTGTCTCACCAGAATAAATACCAAACAATCCCTCATGCATACATCGAACATGACGTCATAGATGTATACCCCATTCGTAAAGTAACATCATCGGATGACTGTTGAGAGTTTTGACTGGTTTCAAAACTTGCTCCCGCCGCTACATTTTATCCTTTAGATTCCATTAGTTACATCTGTGACTGTTACCCCATTACATTCCTGCATACTTCTGGAGTTAATGCGTAGTAGTAGAAACAGCGATAATATACAGCAGTAGGTAGATATGAACATCAGTCACTAACGAGCTTGAGCTGCCACTAGACCCATGACACAATCAATCTGTTTTCGCATCGCGTACTGCCGAGGCATCAACACGCCACACCAATTCAGTGACGAACGGAATAACGCACTACACGTGGTTGACTCACTACGCACTCATGTTCCCCTCACGCGGCGACCGGGCGGCCCGGAGGACGGACGGGGAAGGAACGCAGGACCGCCGGCGCCGGCGGGGGGGCGGGCCGGAACAGACCGAAGAGACCGCGCGGACGGACGGCGCCGGTAGACACGGGGCCGGACGCCGGACGGCGGCCGCGGGCGACGAACGCGACCCAGCCGGACGCCCTCGTGACGGGGTGTACGGTGCAGCAGGGGTGCGACGAAAGGCGCGTAGCTCGCCGCACGAGGACGGTACGCTCGGCGTACTCGTCTTCTGCGGTGGTTACGCTGCCGCTCAACCCTCTCCCTCATGGACGAGCTACCATTGCCCTCGACCGACTACTTTAACGCCCCTTCTTGCACTCAACTTCTCCTCCCACCTCTTCTTCACTCTTCTTCATACATACGTAAGAAGAGCTCACTTGACTTGTGTTTCTCTCCACACTGACCTCACATTACTGCCATGACGCACGCTTCTCCTAAAGGATTTTGTGTTTTCTCTCTGAGTGGTTTCTATTGCTTGCTGCCCTTTTTGGCTTGTGGGCTGAATAGAGATGGGGTTCCTGTTTTCAGTAATGGGAGCCTTGTGTGTGCTGAAAAGAAGAGTAAAAGACACCAGATTTATACAATTCCTTTTCTTATGGACAAAGGTATGGATTAGTTTCAAACAGAATAATATTTGTCTTTTCGTTAATAACCAGATTCCCCGAGGTGACTGCAGTACATGCACTCAATTAAAAAGGTTAATGGAAGCTTTGTCGTTTACTAATCATGTGGTGGAGTACATAGAGTAAACCCCTAATAGCTTCCAGTCGCTTGCATTTTGAGGAAGCCATGCATATTACGTGGTACGTGATCACCAAGCATTGAATAACCCCTGCAGTTTGAGTCTGAGTTTGCTACAAGGGATGTGCCCCATATTACATGCCGTATCAGGTAACAGCATATCTGAAGTGCAAGCTTCCTGCTATGTCCCAAGCACATTCCTCTTTTATCACAAGTATAATACACCAGACCCTTCTGGCTTTTCGCTGCTGTCTCATTTGGGAAACTGACCACATTGGCTTTCCCCATGACATCCGTATTCCCTCATCACTTGACTCTAAAAATATGCTTCCTTCATCCCGCTGGTAAGTCCCATGCAGGGATACATTATACATGTGTGGCTATACACTGTTCTCTAGACATTCTTTTCCCACACTACTTCCTCAACCCCTACAGTTAGCACTTCTCTTAGCCCCAGAACTATCCCCTCCATGAAACTACCCGTGTGCATTTTTTGTGCGGCCTTTCACTGCAAACTGAAGATTGCATACCCATGCTTCCTTAAAAAGGATTCAGGTATTATCTCATGTGTAATGAATGTAGCAATAATATAAAATCAATGAGGACTTATCACATGATCTTTAATGCATATCACTGCAGACGAATTAGGTAGTTGTCTCTGACAAACAATGTGCAACCCATGCAACTTTTCTGTGACCTCAGTAATCTAATTGGAAGTGTGCCACATAGGAAAAATGCTTTACTGTCATTCATTTTTGCCACATCAAAAGGTGATATCAGATATTCTGCGATTCATCG
Organism: Geodia barretti; assembly: GCA_030341885.1. Taxonomy (NCBI): domain Eukaryota; kingdom Metazoa; phylum Porifera; class Demospongiae; order Tetractinellida; family Geodiidae; genus Geodia; species Geodia barretti. The sequence goes on from CASHTH010001645.1 coordinate 70,336, forward strand.
TTGTTCCTTTCTGCAAAATCTTTCTCTCTTGCATTCCAAGCCTGGATTAAAGATATTCAGTACTGAGGTGATACGGGGCATTGATCACCTGCTTCTGATCAAAGACATTCCTATCTTGTCCTGTGTACATTATTAATACACCACTGAGGTTAAATATGCCCATATATTTTTGTGCATCATATTTTGCTTTACAAACACAATTCTTTTCTTTCGCCCCGACAACTATGCATGAAACATTGACTGGAATTGGTGCCCGTCTCTCACGCATCAAATTGAGTGAGGTGACCTGTAAATGTGCTCATGCTTTTAAATTAAATTCCTCGATGTGGATGATTGGTTCATACTATATTCATATGCTTTCCTGATTACCTCTCGTTATCATTGCATGTATCATACATACTACTGGCTATTACACCTTGTTGCAAAGTCTGTTTTTCTTTTATGAGGTCACTCAACTTTTTAGTTCATGCGCACATGAAGTGGACACATCTCCTGTGCATCAAGAAGGAAATTGTGCATATTTGCAAGTCCGTAAAGGTTTCAGCGAGTACATTCGGCAGCCCCGAAAATACATCCTGTGTGTTTGCAAACACTCAGCTTTGATGTGTTACTTGGGATTGAATAATTGAGACCGCAGCTATTCTCACACACGCGTCTAATCAAACGGGTTTCAACATACATCGGTTGACGGTGCATTCTAGCACAGTAATAGGTAACTAGTGGGCGATGGTAATTCATGAGGTGTTGTACTGTAGTATACTGTAGTGAGACGAATTAATGTCCCGCACCCAGTTAGTTGAGGTATTGTATTTGATTTGAGCCCCGGCCTGCTGAGCTGTCCTGGTAGCAGAGTGTCGCAGGTTGGAATCGGGCCCAGGGAATCTTCTCTCGTAAAACTGGGGTGTCATTTAACCGTTTGCTCTGCATTTGCCTTGCGACTTCATTTCTATATTATGTCTAGACAAACTCTGATTTATAATATGAAACTTTTGTTGACATCATTGTCAGATACTTTGAGACCAAAAGAAAACACTATGTTCCAAACCCAAACACAGCACGTGGTTTTGAATAAAAGATGGTCCAAGTTTGCACTTGGTCAATAACCGCCTGCCAGCGACATCAAAGAGAGGAGTTTAATTGCACAAACACATGAATATTGGGTTAAACGTGTCGCGAAGACCGTCAACGTGTCAGACATTGACCTCTGGTACGCAGGTGACAAACATGTTTTGAAATTTTCCCTTTTCTGGGAGGTTGAACAGTCTATGTAAACATAACAGTTTAACCTCACCTGTACCTCCCAACTCTGCAACACGAACGAAGATATATACACACACACCGACACGCTTTTCTCACAAGGGCAAGATCACACCTCCGCAGCTATGCATGCGTGTGTTCCAAGTCTCAAGCATTTTTGCAATGGAGCCCATGAAATGGTGCGTGGTGTGATAGAGAAACATGTGGCGCCACTTTGTCTTTCGAGCCTCCATCCCTCTCGTTTACGGACGAAGGCTGTGAGGTATCATTTGAATGTCTGTGGCCAAGCATCCGTAACAGCTGCAGTACTACTTACCATAGAAGAAGTATGCTTTGGTTTGGGGGTGAGGGAAACCAATGGCACAGTGTTCAGTTTCAGCATCACAGTCCGTTGGGAGGGGGGGAGAGATGATGGGGGCAGTGGTACAATGAAGTGTCTGGAAGGTAAGGCAGATGTCACTATCTCATGCACATAGTGTTGTCTATTGCACTGGGTTATGGCCTCAGTTCTATTGCTGCCTTTGAGTATTATATTTTTAAGAGCTCTTTTGCCTACTTTGCACTAAATTTCTTTCTGCTGATCATTCCAGTGAGACGGAGTTACTCACTGTAATTAAATAATATATCCGTTACAAATCATTGCTGAGTTAGGTCATACACAACTAGTGTGTTCCCTCGGCCATTTCGTGTGTGTTCCGCGACCTATATATGCAAAAATTTGTGTTCATGGGCACATCAGAGCTAATTGCATTCCTCAATTCAAATTCCACTAGTGTTCCAACAAAACTGCTTGGGAACTACTATATACATATGTACCATGTGTGTGTGTGTGTCTGTGCTATGTTTATTCGTGGGTCATTGCTTCCACATGGGAATGGACTGGTGGCTCTGTGTGTGCAGTGTGTGTGGCAAACTAGTGACCCTGGAACTGTGATACAACATGCTGTTTAACCTCTTCAAAATTTTCTCTATATCCCTGTTCAGTCCCCCACCCCCTTCCCCACACACATACAAAGATGCCAGTCGGTATGTAAATTCCATAGTTAACCGTCTGGGCCTAACATCATAAATTTATTTTGTAACTTCACTACCAGCTATTCTGGCGACTGTAAAACACATCTCGTAATTGATGATGTAAAGGATATAATATGAAGAGCACTGGTGAGTTATTAGTGTTAGGTATCTGCATACCTAACCTGTCATTGAGGGTAGTTGTGTGAATGAGGTATGTGCATTCCAGGAGTGAGAGGGCAGTGAATATGATAACCTTTTGGTTGTATGTCCCAGGGAAGAGGACGGGGGTACAGACAGAGAGATAAGAGCTAGCAGACATACCAATCTCTGTAATATTGCACACCCCTTTATATGGCAGGCATTGGCAAAGGTGGCATGGTTGGTGCATCCATGATGTATAATCATGGAGTAGGGTGTGCACAACCCCTTCTCAGCTGTGTACCCCTGATGCCTAAAATATTGTATGCCACTCCTTGTCCACTCAGTCATACTCTGAAGTATACACAAGACCCACTTGGTAAGTAGTCATCACTCTACTATCAATCCCGAAGCTATTCATTTCTGTTCAGCCCTTCCGCAGCCCTTAGGATAGGATGTAAATGAGGGTTTGGAGAGTAGATATCACTTAAGCATCCAATAACTGTAGATTTTGGTGATCTCTCATATTACTGGACACTACTCCAGAAACAATGGACCACCAACGTTGATCAAACGCATAGCTAATTTTCTGGTTACACTTTTGGTTGAAGACATAATTATGCTGGAGTAGGCAGTTTAGTACTGACAGATGTCCCTTTTAGATAAGCCGAAAGTGATGAAAAAGTACAGCCAATGTTTGAGTGTGGAATAACTATTGGTATCCTATTATTCATCAGTGTTACAGTGAAAAAACAGAACGTATGTGATGGGCTATTGTGGAACGTAACTCCCTATGCATGATTGCAGCAGAAAAAAATCCTTTCAAAACATGTCTGAAGCCTCATACTAGATTCCCACATCCCCATACCTGAACTGCTCTTTTATCACCTACTGCCCCAGTCACAACATTAGAATGATTCCTGCACAGCATTTGCCTGTCACTGAATGCTTCCCGGATAGCATGCAACGCAGCAAAAACCTTTCTCATACAATGGTTGGCAAGGACAAACTACTATTGCACAGAGAATGTCATTCAGTGTCACTGTGCTAGTTGGAAAGCGCACCTATCCCCTAGAGTCTAAAACCCACAAGCCACCAGTGAGTATTTTCTCTTTCTCTGCCAAACCACACCAAAACTGCATCTGTCGCACTACCTTCAGAAAGTGGTGCTACCTGGTGATGTTGAACTATTGCAGCAGAGGTTAGGTCGAAGGACAGAACGTTGGTAGTGCATTTGTGTGTCTACCTTTCATGTGGCGTACTTGCCCTCAGTGAACCGTAAACAGGAGGTGAATTCTGAGATGAACTGTTTACTTTGAATCTCAGGTCACAGCAAATACAGGTTCACCTGCATTTCCTTCAGTGTGTTGGAAAGTGACCTGGGCAAGAACCAGAACGAATGGCTTCTGACGTCCTACAATCTGAACTCCCTTTTGCACTGTATGTTGGTGGATATGTTCAATAGAAAGGAAGGAAGAGGGGTTGGGTCATGAACCGCAGGGACAAAACCTCTACGGAAATGCAGTGCTTCTCCGTAAGAAACCTAATCACCGTCCAGCGATAAGGAAAAACCCTGCTACCTTTGTCTTCACAGACAGCACAATGTGCCGTTTGTGTACTTGCAACCCTGGGAGCTAACCTCGATGAATGGGCATTGACCTGCAGGTAACACCTGCTGGCTGGTGACGTAATGTGGTTACGTAGGGAGAATTGCCCTTGTGTGTATTCCTACCATTGCCATCGTTGGTATGAAATCACGATTGTAGCGTCGACACGTGATGAAAGACTGACTGCCAGCTGTACGTGCAATCATCCTATTTCCCCAGGATTTGCCCCAAACACTGAAAATGCATTGGAAGACGCTGGGGAGACGATTCTGTGGTGTGTAAACAAGCTGACTGGTGGAGCTGCTGCCACCCACAGGGAACACACACACACACAGGCAATGTATGTAACAAATACGTAGTAATAAGAACACGTGCAGCAGTTGTTCAATGTGAAGTCATCACTCGGTTCACAGGACAGATGTCGAGTACCGGGGTCATTTCCCAGCATATCGGACATGTGCATCACATCCGACTTTGGCAAAATCTGCTGTGACAACAGCTCCACCCAATGTTTAGAGACTGTAATTTTGCTTGCTCAAGTAGGAGCAGGGCGCCAAATTTGGAACTAGCAAACACTATTATGGGTGTGTGATCCTCATTGCACAGCTGCACTGAGCGTTTCCATGACAGCCAGGCATGTAACATGAAACCACACCCAAAACAATGTGTAAGTAGGTGGTTGCACCTGGAGAGTATGCCATTGCACCTGGGCCGTAAACACACTCTTCAATACACTTGCACTTCTGTCTACTGATGTCTGACATAATACAGTTATACGGGGCTGCAGTTTCGAAAAAATGATTGATGACATGAGGTTATATGGGATTATCAAAAAAATAAAATGTTCCTCAATTGAAGATTGGAAAATTTATAATGCAGGAACCACACAAACTTCACACGACCAACATCTTCATGCATGTATTCGAGGCAATAGAGTCATTTTATGATGATGTAATGATTACGCCATCAGAAGTTCTTGCTGACATCCTCCATGGAAGTGTTGGAGTCACTGTAGCAAATGTGAATGCTGCCAGTGGAAGAAGTGCGCAGCCTTCCCTGGCGATCTCGTGGAAAACTCTTTCTCAACTGAGCTGCTTTCTCATCCACCTGAAAACAGGAGAGCAAGGGACACCAAGGGACACTTTATGGCACAACTGGTCAAATACAACTATACACTGTGTATCTGTGTAAAGAAATTTTCAGTGAAACTTAAAGGCTGGGGTCCCCATGCATAACATATTGGGCAAACAATCCTCATGCTGAAATTGTTGAGCTGTTGGCCATATGGTAGTTCTTTTTAACCTCGTGGTCAGTTGGACAGTCCTCTATGGCAGTGAGGCTGATGCTCTCGTGTCTGCAAACTGTCTTGCTGCCCCCTCCATCTGAGTGGCTCCCTCGATGGTACCCTCCTCCCGTTCCCCTCCCACCACCACCTTGAAGAAGGTCTGAATCATTGGACGAGTTACTATTGTCATCTTCATCTGAGAGTGGAGAAAGAATATGCACTAACATGATGGCAAGAGTAAAGTAGAACAGGAGGAAGAAAGAGCTTTATAGAGTGCACCAGCACCCCTATTGAATGAAGACCTACCCTTGCTCTGCTGAGTACTGTGGGAAGTAGCATCAGTAGTGGTGCCAGAGGATCTCTTGCGCCGGTTGTGTTTGTAGCCCCTAACACTATCCTCATCGCTAGAGCTGGTTGTGTCCTTTGTTCTGATAGGGATGAAATAGGAGTAGTTCATACGGCCAGACTGCAGTGCTAGAAGATTCTCTATGGAATCCCCTATCTCCATGCTCTCTATGGAGTGAGGTGAGCTCTCTCCCCCTCCGTCGTAGGCAAAGGAGTGATTTCGGGAGGGAAGGGTGCTCGGAGGGAACGTTGAAATTGTGCTGGAAGTGCTCAGAATGCTCGGCGTTCTGAAGAGATCGGTAGTGAGCGCAGATGAAACCTTGCTGGTTGCGTGTCCAGAAGAAACAGCAACAGAACTGGTCGAGTCAACTGCACCACTTCCAATAGCAGTTGCCCCAGCATTAACCCTTGTGTCGTGTCCCCCAGAAATGCTACCTCCAGCGCTTGATGCAGCGGTTGTGGCAGCAGTTTTCTCTCTGGAGAATTTGTTCTTCAGCCACCCGGTTGGAGGACGCGGGGCCCAAGTCTTCTTGGTATGGGAGCCAGCTTGGATTGGACCCGGGTGAGCCGGAGATGGTGGATCTGTTGAGGCAGTCTCAGAGGATTTGCTGCTCTGTTTGCCCCGTGGGGATGTCGTGTTTGTGCCTCGTCCTGCTCCCCAGACCAACAGGAAGGGAAGACGTGACAGTGACTTGATGTTCCGGCTTTGTGAAGCTACTTCCTTCGCCCTCTCCGATTCCAACCGTATTCCCTTCACCTCCTTCGCTCTCTGGCAGTCTCTGACCTCCCCCACTTCTCACCCTCCTCATGCGAGTTCTGTCCCCTCCTCCTCCCCCATCTCCCCCACCTTCCCCGTCACTCCCTCCTCCACCACTTCCCCCGTCTCCCTCTATCAGTTTTGTAATCCCCTTCATGACTTCATGTGCCGTTTCCTTGACCTTCTCGGGACTCTGCATCCGATGAAGTGCTCCAACCATTGGGTTACTCCCGGCACTTCCAGGCCTGCTGAGTTGCTGTTGCTGCTGCTGTTGCTTTGCTGTTAGTGGTTTCGGTTTGACAATATTGACATGTGCTGGTTTCGAGGTGCTGGAAGCTGGCAAAGGGAGAGTTGACGTATTGCTCGGTGGGTCTCTTTGGGGCACGTCAATGATATTGCTCCCCATGCTGGCCGTGCGGCGGTGCCGTTTTACTTTCTTCACCTGCTGGTGTTTCGCCACTTTCTCGATCTCATCGTGTCCCCGTCGGAAGGGGTATCGGGAGCCTTCATCGTCTGTGACAACTGGTGGCCCGAGAGAGAGGGGGTTGTAATGGCTCTCAGAGTGTTCCTCCAAATTTACTATCTCTGAGCCGCCCAAGCTTCCTCCCTTCGTGCCAGGGATTTGAATGGCAAACTCCGGCTATAGAGCAGAAAAATAAAGGGTCACTTGTCAGTGCTACAAAAAGACTGGCTAATGCTATTGTTCTTTGAAAACAGGCTGAATAGAAACCTTGTAGATTGGGGAATTCTCATAGGAAGCAGTTGAGTCTTGGAATGTTCTGCTGGTAAAACACAAGGAAACATTTCCTCACCTGCATCAGAGAGTTCCTGGAGGAAGGTTGCGGGCGATTCAGAATGTGGTAGTTTGGTTTACGACATGCTCCACCCCCTGCCTCGCTCCCGGCGCTCACGGGCCGGCGCTGCATCAGGAACCCGGAGGACATCTGGCCGGTAATGTCCTGGCTGATGGACGAGAGAGCGTGCTGCTTTTCCGCCTGTAGCATGGTCAGCGAAAGTGTGTGTTTGTGAAGCTGGAACTTGAGATCCTCCATCTTTGCCTCCTGCTCGAAAATTTTGATGTTGGCAGCGTCCAGCTATTGGATGGGAGAAGATCTCTAGTACCCTATGTACTACAGTGGAATTCTTGAGTACCGGTGAGTTGGCAGAATCACAACTACCTACTAAGTGAGGTAGGGGCATTGATGGTTTCTAGTATGTCCTACTATACATACCATAGCTTGAGGCAAAACACTAGAGTATTATGTTTCACTAGGGGTCTGCAGTGTGTTTAGATGGTTTTTGAGATGTACCCTGGAGGTACACTACATACAGAAGCTAAAACGTGCGTTTTCTATTTTGGTTGTGACAACTTAGCTGAAATATGCCAGGTCTTCCCACTAAGAAAACACTAGACTTAAAAGAGTTCTTCTTTGGAAGTAAAAAATCGTCACAAGGGGCTAAGCGGTACTCACTCCTCTCTGTGTGTCTGCAGCCTCCTTTTGCTGTCGCAGTGCCTCCTTCACTTTCCTCACCTCATCCAGTAAAACCTTTGCCTTGTCACCTGCCAATCACGTGAGAGACATGTGATTAAACCAAGCTATACAAGCAAGAGTAAGTGTACCTTTTGCCTGCTGCTCTACAAACTGCAGATTGAGTGTGCGGAGGTAGTTGATTTCGGCTGTCAAATTCTCTTTCATCTGTTACATAAAGAGAGTAATGTGATAAATCACACTTAATGTGCCTTGCGTGTGAGAGTTCCTCGATTTCGCTAAATGTGTTGATTACCAAGCGATTTTCGTTTATCCGAGTTAATGCACGTGTGGGTAAATCAAGCACACAGAACATTCCTTCTGCTGGACCACCGAAACTCCATTGAATCATCTCACCTGCTGTTGCATTATCTCATCACTGAGTATCTTGGCCTGCAGGGTGGATCTTTGCCTGTCTGCTGAGGCAAGCTGCTGGTGAAGCTGAGTCAACTGGTAGCTGCAGTCCACCAGGCTATTCTGTAGAGCCCTGATCTCCTCTCCTAACACAACAGACGACAATACATTATATATGAGGCTCAATAGATTGCCTTACACAAGCCATTTTGCGTGTCAGTAGAGCTTCATGCAAAATAGACCAGATTGCATACCCATTGCATTGTGAAACAGACTTGAGAGCATGTACACATGTTGCATACCTTGGAGCCTGATGACATCGCTCAAGCTCACTGCCCCTCCACCGGTCGCAACAGCCACCATCTTGAGATGCTCCGGCAGTGCCTGGGCAATCAACTGCTCTCGCTCGTGAACCAACCTCTCCGTCTCCTTCCTCAGAGAAATGAGCTGCGTCTCGAGCTCCAGGTAGCGCTGGTCCGCTTGTTGGATGTAGACATCTTTGGACCGCAGCTTCCCCACCTGCGCCGAGAGCTGGTTCGTCAAGTCTATGACCTAATGGAGGATAAATTTGGATAAGGGCTGATGAACTACAAAGAATGAAAAACAGAGAAAGAGCAATGATAAACCAGTGAATAGCAGTACGGTACGGAGAAAAGTTTGAGAAGTCGAGGGATCCATTTGAGCTCGAAAAAATAAAACGAACACAACATACACACATGTAGGTCTGTACTGTACCTCTGAGTTGAGTTTTCTGATGAGCTGGTCGTGCTGCTCGTAGTCCTGCTTCATTTGGCTTTCGATCTCCTGCAGAGCTGCGTCTCTGTCGATCACCTGGTCCTCCAAACTCTCAATCTGCTTCTGGAGCATTGCGATGGTCTGCAGCTGGTCAGGGAGAAGGTCCTGCTCGTCGATGTGGTCAAACTGGTCTTTCAGCTTCTTATTGATGCCCACCGCCTCGGCGAGCTTCTTCTCATGTTCTGCAAACTGGGTCCCGACGAGCGTAGCTTGTTCTTCCCGGTTGGCCACAAGAACGAGACTTCTCTTGAGAGCCGTGTCCGTCTCGTCAGTGAGCTGTGTGAGCAACTGAAATTTCTCCCTTGCATCGGAGAAAGCCGTGGGTGACTGTAAGGAATACAATACAACATGTATGGCACCACTGGAGTCGATGACACTTATGCATAGGAATTAATGGACAGAATCACTCTTCGGTTGGGGGACACCTAGATGGACGACTAGTTTTGCAGACAGAATGCTACAGTTGACGCTGGGACTGAAACACACATAATGCATCGCTGCACCACAGAAGTACATTGCGTAAACTGGTGAAAGAAGTACCTGTGGTGGCTTGGCAGAGGAAGGCAAGAGGATGGGTGTGGAGGGAGTGGAGGGAGGTGGACTGGTGGCTGTGCTGTCGATTCGGGAGAGATACGAGGGATTCAGACCCTTCAAAACTGGCGGGAGGGCAGCAGACGATGTCCGCATGAGGGTCCGCGCTGCCATTGCCTCAGAGTTTACCAGGTGCTGCAGCTCGATCTGCAACTCCCTCATCCTCTTTTGTGCCGACTGGAGCGCCTGTAATTCCAGCTTGAAACCCGCCAGACCAGTTTGAAGCTCTGCAAGGACTCGGGGTCCCTCCCCGGCAACCCACCTGGCGGTCTCCTCCACCAGACCCCGTTGTCCGCTACTCTCGTCAAACCCGTTTTTCAGGACTATAAGCTGCTGGTGCAAGCGACCGTTTTCCTTCACCGTTTCAGTGATGCGCGTATCGATGGCCGAACGCCGCTTCAGAAGACTGTCTTCCAACCCGCGCACCTTCTCTGTGAGTGCATGGTTCATCTCACGGAGTTTTCTCTCCTGGTCGCTGGCGGCTTTCTCTTTCGTTTCACGCGACACCCGCAGAGCTATCTGGAGCTTGTCGGACAAGTCCTTCTTCTCCCACTCGAGAAAGAAATTTCGCTGCGAGAGTTTGATGATCTTTTTCCTGAGTGCTGGATTGGAGTCTGGAGGCTCTTTCCCACTTCTGAGTGTGTCCTTGAGACGCCTATTCTCCGCCTCCAGCATCGTCATTCTGCTTTGGAGGTCAGCAGATGGCACCTGTGAATTGAGGGAAAGACAATGTATGTTGATTGTAAGGGAACACAGCATGTGATACTTGGCTTGTTGTTCACTTGTAATCACCTGATACCTTGTGTGGTTAGGAACACTAAACTTATTTGTCAAGGCTGGTAACATCCTTATCTGAAGGCTTTGTAGTCAATCTACTACCAATACTCACCCACTCAAGATACAAAAAGTACAAGCACATGTCACTCGTAGCACTTGAAGGTCAATAAAGAGCAAACGTTTTCCTCACCTTTTTCTCAGTGTTATCAACTTGTCTCCGGATGCTTCCTGCATATCCCCTGTCCTCTCCCTGAAATGACCCCCCTTCCCCTCCTCCCCTCTCTCCACTTTCGACCCTCCCCCCTGCTGCCCCACCACTCCCTCCCGCTCCCCCATCCACCAACTCCGCAACTCTGGCCTCGAGTGCCTGCTTCTCTTCCTCGGTGCTCTTGAGTTTGGTCAAGAGAAGACTGATCTCGGTGCGCAGGGTCATGTGGATCTTCTGGTTGTCCAGCTGCAGCGACTGCTTTGCCTCTGAGAGCTGCTGCAGGTTATCGACAGCAGACTGACGGAGCTCGCTGAGGGACCTTATTTCTGCTCGAATCGTTTCATTTTCGGTTTTCAGCGAGTTAAGTTGAGCCGTGAGCTCACCTACTTTGTCGTCCTTCTCCTTCGTGTTTTTCATCCGGGCCTCCATTTCTTTCTGTTTGAGCTGACTCTCTTCCAGCGTCTGGCGTAGCTGATCTCTGTCGCGAGTGAGGGCGGCCATCTTTTCTCCCAACTCGCTTTCCCTCGCAGCATATTCTTTCTGCCTTTCTTGACTGGAGACGCGGACCTTGGCCAGTTCACATGCATGTTCGACCACCGCTTGAGCGATGTCTTTTTGAACACGGGTTATCTCCACAGCATTTTCGGACAACTTCATTTCCATGCCTGTTATTTTTGACTCGAGCTCTCTCTTCTCTTCTTCCAACTTGCTTTTGTCGGACTCCACACAGGCTAACCTTTCGCCCATTGCATTCTTCTCTCGGACAAGATCCTCCTTTTCTTCTTCAATGTTCCCCTGAATGAGCTCCATTTCAGCCATGCGGTCCTCCCAGTCCCTCTCGTGTCGCACCAGCTGTGCCTTCCACGTCTTCTCGCTGGACTGCAACTGTGACTTGAGCTTCTTTTTCTCAGCCTCCAACTGGCGGACGGTCTTGTCTTTCTCGGCGGCCATCTTCTCGTTCTGCGACAACTGTCGCTCGAGCATCTTTTTCTGGTCCTCGAGTTGGGCCACCTCGGCCCGTAGCTGGCTCACGTCATCCGCTACAACACTCTTGTGAGACTGAAGCTTGAGGTTAGTCGCTCGCACAACCTCCAATTCAATCTGCAGCTTTGCCAGACTTCGTTTGGCATCGTCCAGACTCTGCGCCATAGTCGCCTTCTCCTCCGACACACGGCAAATCTCATTGCGACATTTCCCGGCGAGTGCCTCAAACTGTTCCCTGGAGAGTTTGTTTTGGTGTTCGGTGAGGGTCGTGATGGCAGTTCTGGCGGCCTCGAGATCATCATACACTGACGAGACTTGAGAGAGCAGGGTTTTCAGATGACCTGCGACCTGAAACACGAAGAATACAAACAAGAAAACACACCCCTGTAATAACACCCTTTCTCCCCGAAAACACTTCTAAACCTCCTGTACAATATCCCTGACAAAACTCTTGGAAGCTCTTTAGCTCATAAGGACACATCACCAAAAAGGAAACTTATTTCCAGGGTCCCATTTTACATTTAAGTCCTGTAATTTTGGTAGTGTATATGTGGACACACATTTCTCTTTATGGCATTGGTAGCTTGTTGCTCCAGAGAGTGCCCCTTGAGCTGAGCCCTCAGCGAGTCGATATCTCTCTGGGCCGACTTTAACTGCTCCTGCAGTTGTGTCCGCTCGGTCCTTATCTTGGTCAGCTCTTCCATGTCCTGTTCCACTTTGGAGAGCATGCGTGGTTTCTCCGGCGTAGGGGCAGGCTTGTCTTTCGCAGCATCCACCTTCTCCGATTTCAGAGCTGTGTTCTCCTCTCTCAGTTTTCTGATGGTAAGGCGGTAGTTTTCTTTCGTCTTTTGTCCGTCATCCACCGATAACTAGCAAGAAAACAGACCACAAACTTGTACCCTCTAGCAGCGGAGTTGTATGCCCTACATCTAAGAAAGCGTCTTCATTCATTACACACGTGCCTGGACAGCAGAGTGTCGTGGGTTCGAATCCCACCCAATTTTTGCCTACTTGCTATATACCTTGTTGTTGTTACATTGCTTTACCTGCAGCCTCATAACCCTCTCATAGAGCTTGTCTCTCTCCCTCTGCATCTCTCTTAGCTCGTCAGCCAAGTGCATGTTCTCCTGCTCGGCCTGTCGGTAGCACTTCTGGATTGTACTCAGTTTCTCTGAGACTGCCGAAAGCTCACTCAGCAGCGACGCATTCTCCGTGTGCAACTGGCTGTGCTCCTCCTGAGAAGAAAAAGACTTATAGCTGTGGTCTATACACATAGGAAGGAGTTGTGTTATACAATAACTGCAGGTAGGCAATTTTCACAACTGAGTAGACTTTATACTGCCCCGGATCAAAAATGTATGCTTTCTCTCCCTCAGTGAAATTTAAAGTGGAATACCTGTTTGTAGGGGAGGGGTGACTACATTAATACCATGCCTAAAGCCTTAAATCCAGTATACATGTAACACATTGGCATCTACACACGTAGATGCACACCTGTAGTTTGGATATGGTTCCAGAGTGGTGTGAATTCTCGTCTCTCAGAGTCTCAATGTCTTTGCTGAGATCCTGCTCCCTGTCCTGCATCTTGTGCAGCGCCTCCCTCTGTGTCGCTGACTCTGTCTCCACACGGCGCTTCTCCTCTGTGAGCTCGTGTAGTCGCTCCTCCAGATCACAGCATGACTTGTGGAGAGACTCTATTTTGGACAACAAATCTTCTTCCTGCCAGAAAATAAGGGGGGAAAAGAGAAAGAGAAAAGGCTACCTGGTATATAGTGCATGGCAATAACACAAGTAATGGAGTAAGCTGGGAGGGAGAGGGAGAAGAGACAGAGCAGGAGAAAGAAACAGAAACAACATGGAAGGAGAAAGAGAGCAGGAGAAAGAGAAAGAGGAAGGTGGCCGGAGGGAGGAAGGGGGTGAGGGAGTGCTTTTTGAATACACGTACACTTGAGAGGTGCTTGTCTGTCCTTTTACCGCCTTTCTCCATCACCTTTCGGCCATCCAACACCTGGAGTGTGAGCAAGTGCAGGTAAGCTCATGATGATTATTGACATGGCACATTGGGGAAAATTTCAGGTGGCACAAATTTCGTGGCCCACACTCTTTTCAAGGGGAAATTTTGGAGCTGAGTCTTGAAACGTGAAATTGACCATTCAAAAGGTTCCACATCATGCACTAATACATTGGTGTTTGACAGTGTCAGAGTGGAGCCTGCAGACCTTGGAGGGCAGGCCGGGAGGGGTGTAGGCCACGTCTCCAGCGGTCGCTGCTGTCACCTTCTCCCCACTGAGCATCTCCCTCAGTCTCTCTCTCTCCTCCTCCATCTCTCTCAGCTGGGACTCCAGCTGCTGGTTCTAGAGATGCGTGAGTGAGAGATCATTTAGGCAAATCGGACTGGTGCAATAGCCTATCGGTGGGTGCATATTAACCTCTAGCTGCTAGTTGCGAAAGACTATGTCTATAGCTTTTCGTTGCAAATCAGCTACGTAGTAATGGGGAATGGATTCATTCTTACTGTTGAAAGTGCAGTGATCTAATTCAGTGTCCATTAGAAATTGATGTCAACAAGTACAGATCTATATTGTAAACATTGTGTTGCGGGTAAGAGTGACTACAACTACAGGTGATAACACAATCAAACAAGTGGAGGAGTTCATCATACATTAAAGCCCAGTATGTACATGTAGGTCACCTCATCGATAGAGTATTTACATACAGGTCACCTGTTCTGAGAGAGCAGAGATCTGAGCAGCCATTGTATGATCTTCTCTCTCGCTGTCGTCTGACTGACTGTGCGTCGAAAAGGTCGGCATCAGCGGCTCTGGAGCTAAAGATACAAACTCTAACGATAATTCCTGAAAACATTTCTGGCTATGTATACCAGCAAGGAACGTTTCAGCTACAAATTAATAGAGACCAATGTCATCTAGAAGATGACAAGCCAACAAAGTTCTTACAACAAGTTCTTATTGCCAGGTTAAAATTGTTAAAAAGTGTGACTTGCACAAGCTCCTAGAGAAAACCTTCGCATTAATTCTCAAACTGTGAACCTTGCGAAAGTTTCCTTCCTCAATAGTCTCCCGAGACACCGTACTTTGGAAACGTAGTATAGAGTCCATAATAAGGGTACGTAGGAAAGTACTCAGGTGGCTGCCATAGCACTAGGGCCATAGACCACGCACCCAGAGCAATGGGCGGAACCGTTAACAAACGAACATACACCATTCAGCTTGAAAAGTAGGAAAGTATTTTACCGTGGACAATGACTCTCTCTTTCTGGCCAGTTTCTTCCCCAATGGCGAGAGTATGGCCGGTTCGGTCCAGGGATGATATGGAGTCGGTGTCTACCGAACCTTCCTCTGAATACTCCCCTGTCAGTGAACCCCTGCATTGGACGACAAGGAGAAAGAGACTTCATGATTGTGACCTCTTAATAATACTAGGGAACTCTTTTGTCAGAGATGGGGATAAATATGTATGGTAGTTGAAGCCATAGTAGCCAAATCCTATTTGTAGCACACACCAAGCACATAGTTATTATCATCACGGGCATTGCGGGTATGAATAAAACAAGCTGAATCCAGGATCGAAGAACGATCACATGCGAGACCAATCCTCCCCATTCATTCGATCCTCGACGCATTTTGATAGCTATGAAGGAAAACCGAAGGAGGGGATGTATGTGTATGTGTACCTCTGTTGAGGTGGTGGTTCACTGCTGGTACTAGAGTGCCTCTGTGACGACGAAGAGGAGGAGGATGAGGGGATTTCGGGGATCTGCCCACTGGTAGCTGTGTAATAGACAATGATCCAAAAACCACACAGTGAATAGTACACAACGGTAGATACAAACAACATATGTAAGTAGTTGTACAATAAGTCGTGGGGACAGTGTACAGTGTTACCAAACTCTAGGCCAGACCATTCGTTGATAAACCATTCTGAAGTTGGCACACATAATATTGCTAGCAAACGGTTGGTTTGGTTGGGTTAGAGTGCTCTTCCTACTAGACTGCACAGTGCCGTGGGTTGAATCCCACCCGAAGAAAGGGCCGTGACTGTCATTGCCTTGCGGTGTCATAGATGTTTACATATGCAGTAGTGATTAAGGTGGACCAACCTCTCGTTCCACGTGGAGACATGGGTGCTCTTGACCTCGATTGGGCACTTGGCACCTGCACAATTAAACGGTAATTTTCAAAGTACCTTCGACAAGTTGTACCACCCTTTTTATTACGATCGGTTTAACATCTAACGAGGCATGATGTATTGCTAACTTTAGCACAAAAGCTCTGTTCTATGTTTAGCAACAAAGCATTAACTTGTGCAATATTACACAACGCCCTACACACAGGTTGGTGTGCGCACTAATTAAGTAAGGCAGTAAGCATGTAGAGGCCACCCTCATACAGTTTCAATGGCACAGTCACGTAGTAGAGTTATGATATATGAGATCATGTGTCCTTAGCACAGCCCCCTACCACGCATGTCTACCAAAGAACCATTGTGATGCACTGTGGGTGCCTCCAGTATGTACTACAAACACCAGCACTCCAAAAAATGCTATGTTGCAGGCTCATGCTGTCCTGTCTGGGTACTGCAACAGATTTTGGATATCCCTAGGCAAATGACATGTAACAATAGACCATGTATGAATCCTGCTTGCACATGTAGGATTGTATAGGCTGATAGTACCTATCTTCATACATGTCGGTTGCCTAGGGATATCCAACGAATAGGCATGCATGGTTCTACTCAGTATGCTATAACATGCTTCTGAGTATATACCTATAACCAGATTTCCCAGCTAGTATATTTGACAAATGCTCTAGTGCAGTTGAATGGGACGAAATGTGCTTCAAACGATCATAACTAACGTGAATTCGCTCTAAACTATAAACACTATCATCATCATAGTACGTACAGTAGCTACAATATCATAGCACTATATCGCTACAACCAAAAACACGAAACCTTCAGCCGACTGGTATTACAAAAAAAACGTGCACAACGTCGAGTCAAGAGTTGCGTGGCGGGAGTGCTTTGGCAGCAGCTGCAGGTGAGCATCCTATATAGTTACACTGTAACCCTCTCCCACATGTAATGTAAGCTTGCTCGGTAAGAGCCCGATGGATTCCCGGAAAAACGGCTCAGATACACAAATAAACAATATATACATAACACATATTAATAGTCGTACTATATTATATAGTTATACACACGTGTATAATTCATGGCCACTGGGAATTGTTGCTACGCGCTCGTCTGTTCTTGTGTAGCAATGGGTACAGTACTTACATAATACATGTACAAGGTGTAATTGCATTATCCTAACAAGTGCAGGCAATTGTAAGTTTAATAGAGAGTCATGTGTGCCTCCTTTATGCTAATGAGTTATACATCAAGGACCACTAGAGACACTAAAGGGGGAGTGAGAGAGCTGTAGAAAAGGGAGAGGAGATGAGAGAGTGAGGGAGACGAGATGAGGGAGAGAGGGAGACGAGATGAGGGAGAGAGGGAGATGAGAGGAGGGAGAGAGGGAGATGAGAGGAGGGAGAGAGGGAGATGAGAGGAGGGAGAGAGGGAGGTAGAAAAGGGAGAGGAGAGGAGAGGGAGGAGAGGAGGGAGACATCTAAAAGGCCTGGTCCATTTTCTGCTCAAGTGGATAATGATTGCCATGGGAACTTGGCTTCCATGGCTGTTGTTGCTGCACGGTATTGGTCTGGCAGACATTCTGTCTGTGAGCAGTATTGTGGGACAACTGTTCCCCTTTATGCCACTCCCCTATCCGATGTAATTAACCCTCATTATCCCTACCCACCTCCCTCTACCTGTGCACGCCGTCATTTTTGTGAAAGTTCATCGAAATACCGAGAAACATTGACTGTGGTGCGAACAATGTTCTAGAGTTTCTGACATCACTTTGCCAGAAAATAAGTGAGACCTTAGCCTAGTACATATACAATACTAGGTGTCCTTACTATGATCTATCATTACATACGTACCTCATTGGTTCTCACTCCGCATCTGTTTTCAGGCCTGCATGAATGAAGCAATAACTACTAGTTAGCTACACAGGTAACATTCTTTTCAAATTTCGAATCAATGTTGAGATGTACATAGAGTACATGAGGTGTACATGATAACATATGTTGGTACATGTGTGAAGTGTGACTATACATGAAAACACACGTTGGCTACAAGCTCACGTTTACACTATATACAAGTCATGTGTTGTCTGGCGTTTGTACGTTCACCTTGTAACTTTCCTGTACGGTCGTTACAAATTATACACACATCATTACAAGACAATTACAGGTGGGCATATGCACAGCTTGTAGCAGTACATGGGGTGTGTCTATTACCGAGCAACAACACAAACTCCTACTCTTATGGTTTATATGTCCTCACACTCTGGCCTTGAGTTTTAGTACATAATTATGGTGTCCATCACTAACCAATCAAGATGATTTGGCCTCTCCCAGTGATTAACCACCGTCAACCCACTGAAGATCTACAAATCCAAGCTGTAGCTAAGTCGCTAAAAATAGATCTCGGCGGTAGATTATGCATTCGGCTAACCTTCGCCCTGTCGTCAGTAAGTTCTCGTCCTCCGAGACGCTGCCAGACTCCATTCCTTCTCCGCCACCGCCTCCACCTCGCTCGAAGGCTTTCCTCCGCAGTTGGAACTCGACTTTGTTCCAGTTGCCGCGCTGCGACGAGCGACTCATCTTCCTTAGGCTCGATCTCTACGCCGGCGAGTCTTAGTCTCGCTCTACGCAGTGGTAGTGAGAGAGAGTAGCGGTCGGGACGCAAGGGCGTGGGCAGTGTAGAGTTGTGTGCTCAGGATAGCCACCAGGTCGCGGCCATGAGTCCTCTGCGCGACTAGTCGGGGATCGGAGACAACGGTTCGCTCTGACTCTCCTACTGTAGTCCCGTGTTTTACTGACTCACGGCTGGATAGCCCGGAGGTTGTAAACAAAGTCGTTTGGGAATCGTGTGACGGTCCAAGTCTGTGTCGCCACTCCCCCGTGTCAAGTTGAGTCCCCTGGGGCTGGTGTGGGCGTGGCTTGTGTTTGGTGCGCTTCATTTAGAACGGCACCGTTTTCCGACTGGGTGTGAACTGGGGAACCATGAGCAAGCGAAAAGCTCCACAGGGAGATAATCCCAATAAAGATATATGCGACATGCTGATGGGTGAGTAAGTTCGGGGCAATACTGTATGAAAAGACTGTTCTTATGGTCGCGATGTAGAGCTTGCCGCGTACGAGAGAAACGTTGGGAGAAATATTCACAAATCCAACGCCTACAAGTAAGTCGAGTGACGAAACTTTGCTGGTAATGAACGAGGTGTATTGCTACCATATGCTCTCCTTACTCACAGGAAAGCTGCAGGTGCGATATCTAAGCATCCTACTAGGATAACAAGTGGCTCGGAAGCAAGGCAACTGGTGAGTTGAACAATTAGACAGTGGAATTTTGTTCATGTAACAGCCATGAGAGAAGTTTTATAGTATAAGAGAGGTAGAAACTCGATATTGACCACAAAATTTGCCATGGGAAAAATCAGTTTAGGCAGTAGCAAGGGTAGCTTTTTTTCATTTGTATCCTGTGTACTGGAGGTCTGGTACTGTTAGAAAAGTTTGCGTGTGACATTTCTTGTAGGGTGGAGTCGGGGAAAAGATAGCCAAAAAGATTGACGAGATCCTAGCCACTGGCAAACTCAACAAACTGGAAAAGGTGTGTCACGTCATTGTATTGATGTCTATTAAGACAACTGACTAAAGCTTTCACACTCTGTACAGCCAATGCAGCACAATAATATGCACAAACTTCATAATACAGAGAATGCTGGGACCATTAAATGTGTTGCATGTCCTTTATTCTGAAGCACTGAACAATAAGGAGAGTCTGGTATGAAAACAATAGTCGTTTGGTAGAGAGTGTGTCCTTTAGTCAGGGTGTCCATTATAAGAGGTTCTACTGAACGTACAACGTTCCTGTACGTGAGAGTTCTTTACCTGTGTGTGTGTGTGTTCCTACAATATACAGATCAGAAATAGTGACGAAAGCCAGGCCATAAACTTTCTCACTGAAGTCAGTGGAATCGGGTTAGTGCAGAGGCCTTCAAGTGGGCTTTTGTCAGGGAGTGGCAGTAGCTTAGTGATTAGTATAATCTATTTCCCAATCACTATGCCCGAGTATATACCACTCCTGGACAAAAGCTTGTTCTATCTCTAATCTTGTCTGTGAATCATTTTTTATATCCGCTATTTTGCCCAGACCTGCTGCTGCCAAGAAGTTTGTGGACGAAGGAATAACCACGTTGGATGGTTGGTGATTGTTTTTGAGAAAGAGAGCTGGGTTAGTGGTGATGATGTGCACTTCTTTTGTGTCTTAGATCTGAAGGCAAACATGGACAAGCTCAATCACCACCAGAAGATTGGAGTCAAGTTAGCCAACTTCGTGATAGCTATGTACCTATAATAATACACACCTGGGGAGCTAACTATATACTTAACGTTATTGGATGTTTGTGTTTTAAGAAAGCACTTTGCTGCTACTGAATGAGTTTTCTCTGCTCAGGTACTTTCACGACTTTCAGAAGCGGATTTCTCGAGCGGAGATGGTCGAACTACGTGATATCGCTCTCAGTCACGTCGCGAAAGAGGACGAGAAGTTTGTAGCGGAAGTATGCGGCAGCTTCAGAAGAGGTTGGTTAGCTTATTATTGTAGGCCCTTTTGTCAATGATAGATGCGTTTCTGCTGCACACCTTCTGACATACATGGTATATACATTGATTTTTATAAGAGTGAATGAACTATGTAAGCTAGCTATGGAATACGGCATCTTTCCCAGGAGCTGAGTCAAGTGGCGATATTGATATCATTCTCGGTCATCCTGACTACACCTCCGAGTCTAAGAAGAAGCCGCCATACATTCGGAGGGTCGTGCAGAGGATGGAGGCGGCCGGGTTTGTCTCGGACAGTCTGTCACTGGGAGAGAGCAAATTCATGGTCAGGCAGGTTTCATATGAAGGGCGTTTTTAAGTTTGCACCAGATACGTAACTTAGTGAGTTTTGTCCTATGAAAGTTAGAGATTAAATATATAGGTTTTGTTGTTAAAGTGGCTGTATTCACTGGGCCTATCTCTTTAGCTCATTCAATGTCTCGGTATTGTTTAAGTTGCTGTGCTTTCTATTAGGGAGTGTGCTCGCTGCCAAAATCAGAGGACAGTCCACAACCAGCCTTCCGTCGTATTGACATCCGTATTGTTCCAATGGACCAAGTGAGAAAAACCTCATTGTTGCAACAAACCTCTACATAAGTTTGCCCGAGACCATTCTCCCATTTACAGAAACTTCCCTCAAAATGTTAGCTCTTAACAGTATTAACTCATCATTTTACTTCTGAGATGTGCACATTATGGTGTCTACGTTTAAACTGAATCAGTTTTACTTATTGTGGGATGCAACCTTTATATAATATATATACCTAATCATCATTGAGCTGCCAGTTCTATACATACATACACACCTCCCTTTCCCCCTCTGCACAGTACTACTTTGGGATTCTCTACTTTACTGGCAGTGACATGTTCAACAAGGAAATGAGACAACGAGCACTGGACAAGGGATTCACACTCAACGAATACTGCATTCGCCCCGTGGGAGCAACAGGTATATCTTCATAGTAAATTATACTTACCGATTTTCTTTCAGCTAATCAAGGCTAACATTCATTTAGAATTTAAGCTTGAAATGGTGCATTTATAATGTGAAACCATCACAGTAGAATGGGATCTAAAAATGATCAATTACATACAATGTCTAAAAAAATTGAAAATGGGACCAAAACACCACTATACTTAATGTATAAAGCCCCATTCACACAATATTAAAGGATGATTGTTTCCCTGCAGGTATTCCGGGAGAATCAATTCCTGTGGAATCCGAGGAGGAGGTTTTTGCAGTGATCGACTTCCCATACAAAACACCTTCCGAGAGAAATTTTGGAAAATGAACAGACTCGCAACCCTTCGTGCCCAGTACTTTATTATGGCCACATTGTCACATATCACTCGTTCACCTCTTTGTATAATATAGTGATACTTTGCAGCAGTTTATACGCATGCACGGCAGTTTTACAGTGCTATAATAAAAAGCACACCCATTGCGAACTGCGCATGCGCGACGTTTTCGTTGGCGCGCGGAGCGCTTACACGCAGGCCGTCTTGCTTTGACCTACCGTCGGTGGCTCATCTAGCATAGCTTGTCTTTGGCCGCTTGCAGCAGTAGCTAGCGTCTGAAGCAACATTCCACCGACCAGTTGTCATTCGAGTAGCTGCTGCGTTTCGTTCGTCCCGAAAGTGTGCACAAACGGCTCGCGGTGAGCTGTAACTCATTTGCAATTGGCCTTTTCGCGGCATAACTTTGGAACGGAAGGTTTTTTCGAAAATCCACGAGTCAAGAAAAACCTACGAGAAACCTGTGTGTATCGATTGCTTGCGGATATAAACGGACTCTGAAGCAGCTATATAGAACGGTAACAGATACAAGACAGACAGACACACAAGACAAGGGTCAAACCAAATTTTCAGAGGAAAAACGGTAAAAACTTCACGTGTTTCGTTAGTTAAAACATTTTTATAGTCAGATTAGAAGAGTAATCTAGGGATGAGTTGGTAGGTGATTGCGAAGTAGACAAGGAGTGCCGTACACACGACGGCTACCAGGAACAGCAGAATGGTCTGCAAAGGCTTAGAGCTCTTCGACGCAGACACGTCTTTGGCTCGGAACGCCTTCTCCTTGTGTCGGCCCACGAGAGGATGCTTCTCGTGCTGCCCGAGACGCCTCCGGTACTGCTCCACCGTTGTTTCTTTCACCCTGTCCTTTCTTCCCATGACCCCCGTACGTACGTAAGTACGTGTACGTGCTCGCAAAAGAACGGGCTTGCGCATGCGCGCTGATTTTCGTGGGCGTGTTCTCCGCGGGTCGCTTTTCGGCGTCCGTCCGTCCGTTTTCTCCTTTCCCGGCGGTTTTAAAGCGCAGCAGGCGTTGCGAAGCGGATCAGTAGGGGGGAATGGACATAATGATAGGAGAGTTAGCGGCCAGCGCTGCAGTGACGCAGTCGTTGACTCCGGCACAAATCGGCTCCCTGCTAGTGTCACAAGATAGCGACCAGGACCTGCTCGGAGGAGCCGCGGCCAAGAAGGAGCGGGAGATCATAGAGAGCAACCGAGTCAAGCTGGCCAACTACATCCACGACGTCACGACGCTGTTCCCGCTTCTGCGACAGGAGGGCATTTTCAGCCGCGACGACGTTGAAATCATCGAGGCGCCCGTCACCACCACCGCCAAAGTCGACAAGTTCCTGGATGTCCTTCTCAGGAAAGGTTGGCTCTCGAGACCGCATGATTTTAGGGATGTGCGTGCGAGTAAGAGATTCCTGTCGCATTCCCGAACGCGTAGGAAAGAGCATTAGCTATGCGAGCTTAGCATACTGTGAAACTGCTCTAATCTCTAATGTATGCAAGATACACTAGTGAATGAATAAACTAAGTGGTTTTATAGATCAGCCAAACAGTACTATTGTAGCTATGTGTTGTTGGATAGATAGTGAAACGAAGTGTATCCTGAATAGGTGACCAACACTACCTGCAAAGTGTATTCATGGCTTTGTGCAACTTCGAAATGCCCAATGAATTTCACTGCGTATCTAACCACATGCCACACTGCATGGCTTTTATTTAAGTGACTTTGTGAGTACATGTGGAATGACACTACCTCAAGAATGTAAAAATAATGCTACATGCTTATAGTCTATTCGCACAAGCCACCCTTGTAATTAACAAAAGAATTCCCCACATTTTTTTGCCAGTTTGAAACAGTAAAGTGTGGCAATAGATATCCTGTCTATTAGCCTTACATACATTCAACTTTGTCTATCGTCCACATCTTTTGTCCCATTTTTAACATACAGGTCCAAAGGCCATTGGAGTGTTCCATGAAGCCCTCAGCTCACACTATCGCCACCTCTTCAACTACCTCGCCCAGCTCTTCACTCAGGCTGGCCTCAACCTTCCCTCCAGCAGACAAATGAAAGGTAAAATTTAACAGTGTGTACTGTACTTTTTCTTCTTCCAACTGTTTTTCCGCCACATTAATTATTTATGATGGCTTATTCATAAGCCATCTTCGTGCAGTGAGTTACACCATCTTGAGGATGCTACTTGATAAGGACATTTTTGTTTCACTGTCAATTTTTGCAGTCTCGCTTGTCCTCATCAGGTCTGCCAAACTAAACAGCCGCTCTGTTTTTCGCCTACTGGTATTGTAGTCATTGGTGAGCAGGAGCGAGCTAACCTAGTGGTCAGAACGGCGCAATACAATGGCCAAGTAATATGTTTGTCATTCCAAAGACACGAGAGTTCTTAGTATTGTGGTTAAGGGAAGTATCCAATCAGATGGGCTATGTCTCCAGTGATATGTGCGGTTGCCTACAGTGAAGCTTTTCGGGAGACAACCTCTTTGATTTAGGGTCTTCACCCACTGTTGCATCGTCATTGATTTATAGTGTGGGAGTTGCACACCGCCTCGCCAAGCTACTGCTGCTTTTGGAGTAATATTTGCACAACCTGAGACATAATCAGTGGGGTTTCTGAAGTGTGTTAATGGGGGCTCTACCATTCCCTTTAAACGTATGTAAATAGAAGCTGTTCAGTATTGGTCTGGAGAGAGCACTGTCTCTATTGTACCATTATCATTCCAGGGGCACTCTTGTTTTAGACTGCCCTCTGCACACAAAAGTGGCAGTGTACCGAGACACTAAGAGCTGTATATACAAAAGTGCCTTGTTTTGCATTGGGACTGTATGAATGGAGCGGTGGGACCACATGCATCTGATGTTGTCTTCAGTTTAGAAGTCATCGAATGGGGAAACCGCAAGAGCTCGGTGCATGTTGTGGCTATAAAACAAACATGCTTTGACATTGCCTTGGGAAAGAGTGCTGTGCTACTTGTGACATTTGAGCAGAATCCCTTATGTGCACTCACTAGCCTTAGCAAGAGCTGTTGTGCTGCATACCATGGAGCCTCATAATTATGCACACACACCACAGGCACCATTACTTCATTCAGATAACCCATGTTTTTATCGGAGTCCAGAGCAAGTGTTCTCTATCCCTTTTTTGGAACTTCCATTATGATAAGTTCCACTGAGCTATGTGGGGCACATTATAATGCAAGTCTTACCTCTCTAAGTCTGTGCGGTGCATGTGTCAGTTATTAAACACATTGCGAGGTAGATACACATTTCCCCACACCGATTGATGAGGTCTTCTGAGAATCGATGTCACTAGTGACTTAGGAATGGGCCGACTTACTTATCAGTTTTATTACTGTATTATTAGTTGAATCACACCGCATGACTCATCCTGAACATAGTGCCGTAACTATGTCTGTAGAAGCTAACTTGCCAGCACAAAAGAAATCACAAGCCTATACTACTGCTATCTTTCACAATTCCTGCATTTGTAAACTATTCTTAACTTCTTAGCTAAAGTTTTGGGTTTGCTTTACTCCGTGGGATATCTCCTAGTTTCAAACAGCTCGGTAAGGGATCGTGTTTGCAAAGCTCTTACTTAAAACACCGAGTGTAAAACTCCCCATAACCATGCAGGAATACCAGGCGGTTGGTGTAATGGTATAGTCTGAGACACGTAGATGGCAAGATGGGATTTTCCAGAGAGATTCCAGTGTTTCTTTTCTGTTACGTAGCTGCCTGCAATTCGTGAGCAGTTTGTGCAAACATTGGCCAATTGTGAGATTTGGGATTTTTTTTTTATGAGCTTCACCGCATCTATGTACCTAGTCTAAGACTTCAGTGGTGCCTTGTATTGCGTGGTGGTTGGGCAGACTTTAGTTCCAAGCCGTTTTAGTATGCTTATACCTACACATTTACCTACATTAGTTATAGTGCTATAGGGATGAGCCTTGTAGGTGGTTGATGTATTCATCTTCCTCTCTCTAGTTTTTCGACTTGGGCTAGAAGATAATTATTGGTAATGTCCTCTAATAGTGGACCACCTGTGTTATAACATTAACACATGGCACCAGCAATGCCCTTTAATTGCATCTGCTGTAATTCAATTTGCCGACTAATTATAATGTACGAGTGCATTGGATGGAGCCAATTACTTGTAACATTATGCCGGACAGTTAGTTGGATTTTAAACCTGGTATAATATAATATACTACGAGGTTCAACTAGTAACTATTTTTCCCATCTATACCTTAGATCCAAGGATATAATGACGAGTTCAAGTTTCTGTCACACCTCACTAACTTTTTTTGGCTCTCACGTGCTAAGATAGTGTTCAACTGGAAAAAAAAACGTACACAAGGATCCAGCTGGACAGCATATGCACCGGTATCCACCCCACCCCCTCAATAGCCAGTAAAAACACCACGATCCGCCTACAGTTTCCTGGCGTGGTCCGTTGTGAAAAGTCTCCTAAGACTATGTACATAATGAGGTGCTCCTATTCTAAGTGAACTACTTACGTATTCATCTTAATTCCAAGAGCTTTTGGGTCACACTTTACAACGTACAAGCGAAGAGAGCGGTTCCACGATAATACCCTATATGGACTGCCGTGTTTACTCACCAAACATGTGTTGCATTCATTCTCGTATTAGTTAGTCCTGCCAGTTCAGAGACTTATGTGGTACCTATAG
This sequence comes from Geodia barretti, assembly GCA_030341885.1. NCBI lineage: Eukaryota > Metazoa > Porifera > Demospongiae > Tetractinellida > Geodiidae > Geodia > Geodia barretti. The sequence goes on from CASHTH010001645.1 coordinate 96,716, forward strand.
GTGAGAGAGACTGTCATCATGTAGTTCAATGATGCTGATTGTTTCCTGTGCAGATGAGGGGGACGATGTGGATAAAGAAGTAGGTCCTAAAGACAATGAACGCAGTAAGCTTACACACAATAATTATGTGTGCATGGAGGAGGTATAAAGAGCTATTTGTTGTGATTGTGCTATTGTGCCAAACCACAAATCAACCAGTACTGGCTGTGCATGAAATATGTTTGAAACTGCCAGGTTTCTGAATTGTAAAATTTGTCGTAGATTTCGCCATTTTTTTACCGTGACTAAAGTAAAGAGTGCAGATACGTGGCGGCGTCTGTTTATGCAGGCCCCGTGAGTAATAGTCTGTTTTCTTTCCACTATGTTTATACACGGTGTAGTTGCTCTTAGGCCCACATATTGAAAGCGAAAACCAAAACCCCTGTGCACTCAAAACAACAAGAATGTGTATATAGGTATGCGTATGCGTTGTTGACGTACACTCTGACAGTGTTACGAAACTGAGTATTCAAGGGCATCGGAAAGAGCACGTGTTCCTGTAAAATAATATGCTAACCTCTCGCGTGTGTTTTTTCTATGTTTTCCCCTTCACTTCGGATGGAATCCCCAGTTGTATATACTGGTAAAGCAATGAGCTGTGGAATTGGAGTGCCCGTTGGTTTACTTCAGCATTCAGCCGTACTTCCAATTTTATAGCCAGGGATATAACTATATGTTTAGCAGAAGATTTTAGAGAAAACTTTTTACGGGTTTATGAGCCTTTCACACAAACATTGTGGGGCAGCAACGCTTATACTGAGAAACCAGCGATATACGAAACGTTTCTCTGCAATTAATGCCCACCGAACTGCGCGATTACGTCACGATGTGAAAACCCTCTGTACAACACGGGACAAAGTCAAACCTCAACACATACGTTTTCCTACTAACTGCTATTGCTGTGATAATGTGAGCTGCAGAATTACGTCGTAACCTCCATGCATCTACGTAAGGCACTCGGCAATATAACACAAGGCAAAGGCAAATTCCAAACACAAGTTTCTATGACAAATAAAGCATATATACGGTATTAGATGAGCCAACTATAAAGAGATCAGATGTTTCTTTGGAATCTCAGCAATTGCATAACTGCACAGTTCCGAGAAACTGCAAGGACAAATAGCATTCATTACTATCGCCATGTGTTAGAATAGTTTGTGAAATTTCCGCAGTAAGGAATAAGGATGAGATCCAGTATGCCTCGCTAACTAGATGACCCTTCTAGTTGCGTAACTGAAAGCTAACACACATGGTACGTAGGTGCTAACCCCTGTTAAAGTTTTGCTTTCAATGTGAAATACAATTTAGAACCTTCAAGGTAAATATTGTTAACATTCCCTAAGAGGGAAACTATGTATGGTAGAGCCGCTTCTACAATTATTGTTTTCAGTTGCAGTTTAGGAAAAACAACCACTGATGCAATTAAAAATTGAGTTAGTTCCGGGGTCCTTTGAGAGCAATAACTGTGCCACTGTGCCACTATAAGTATATACCAATGTATGTGGACCCGCCCGCAGGCAATAATGCACACAGCCTGAGAGACTAAAAATTCCAACAATCGTGGTTCACGACATCGATGTCATTATGTATGAAATATATGAGACACATACGATAATATAAGGGGCATTAAACAAGATGTGAGGTGAACAGAACATGTGTGTGTAGCAGAAAGTAGGTTCAAATTCTGTTTCAAATTCTGTTTCAAATTCTGTTTCGTGGCTATGATAGGTCGTTCAAACAGCACGTATCGGAGCGGGTCTAGGAGTGTGACGATAAGGAAGAGACTGGAGGTCATGAGTCGGCAGTGTGAGATGATAGAGAATGACAAATTCAGCCTGCAAAAAGCCCTCAGCGACCGAGAACATGAGATCAGCTCACTACTCAGGTTGGTTTGCACAACCACAAATCTTTCATCTCCCCTCTCTTCCTCCCTCCTTCCCTCCGTCTATGTCAACACTGACCAGATGCATTAAAAAAATAGACTCTCTTTACTTTCCCATTTCCCTGGTTTTCTTTCTTAGTCACCTCAATCTTCACGTTTCCTCTCTCTCCCCCTCCCTCCTGTACCCAGCTGTCTCACAACGATCTCTCTCAGATTTTAACTATGAGTAGTATACCCATAAGTATATGTCCCTTCTTCCCGCTCTGTTTCACACATGTATTCATTACCTTCCAACTTCTGCTTGCTCTCTCTCTTCCCCCTCACCCCTCTCACACTCCCCCCTCCCTGCTCTCCCATCCAGTACAAAGGAGCACGTGCAGATCAAGTACCAGGAGCTCCTCTCTCAATTGGCTCACTGGAGAGCTGCCCTGGAATCTGATGATGCAGTCCAAGTAATCCATGAATATTTGCTGTTTGTCAAATATTTTTTGTGTACCTAAACGTAATACTGCCTAGGCAGTTTACTATGTACATTTAGTGTGTGTAACACATTCCTGCCATAATTGGATGATGGAGCAAGCTTTTCTTTTTTCGGACTCTACTTTTTATCTTACTTAGTATATTGACCGTTGGTACACCAGTGTCTTGATCGTTGGTACACCAATGTATTGAGCGTTAGTACACCAATGTATTGAGCGTTGGTACACCAATGTATTGAGCGTTGGTACACCAATGTATTGAGCGTTGGTACACCAATGTATTGAGCGTTGGTACACCAATGTATTGAGCGTTGGTACACCAGTGTATACACAAATGTATTGGGCGTTGGTACACCAATGTGGTATTGAGCGTTAGTACACCAGTCTTTCTACGCGATATCAACTGGTATTACTCTCTCCTATGCACAGCAATGGATGGTGGAGAGAGAGAACATTCAACGAGAGTACGACCAGATCGAGCAGGACTACAACCTCCAGTGCTCCGAGCTGAACGCAGCACGAGAGAGAATCAGCCTTCTTCTCCAGCAGCTCGAGAGAAGCGAGAAGATTGTGGCCATCACTCAGGAGAACTGCCAGAAAGAGAAAGACACCTACAAACACAGAGTCAGTAACAATATACCGTTGTAAAACCGAAAACATTTATTGACAAAAGACTTGTCGCTAAAGCAACTTTGTGAATGCCGTTTAGAGGCATGAATGGGTGTTAAACCAAAATAATCACGAAAATATACTTTCTTGGTTTATGAAGGAATGTTTTTTAGTAGCAGGTTGCTATATACCGCCTACTCTTTGATTACGTATGTTGATGTGTGTGTGTATGTACAGATTTCGGTACTTGAAGGAGAGGTGAAGCGACTGCTGGACAAACTGGACCACGTAGTCACCGGACCTCTCAGCAGTGACGGGAGGACCAACGACGAGTGTCCTCAAGTACGCTGCGATAAGGTTTGCTTGCTTGCATCACATGGGGGTGCAAGGGGGGGTGGTGTAAACTGAAATTCATTTTCAATTGATCAGCTCTCTCTCCCTCTCTCTCCCACTTTTACTCTCTCTTTTAACAATACGAGGCTTTTCTTTGGCTCTTACTCCCATTTAACAATACGTAGCTCCGTTGTGAAATAAAGCAAGCGATAGCAGCATCAATATTTATCCCTTTGGACACCATGGGTGTCTTCTTAAATAAGCAGAATTTTATGTATGAAGTTTTAGTGCCTAGTATTATAACCCCCATATAAATTCTTATGGACTTATGGAGGCTCTGGACGCACTTATCTGGGTTCAGTGTTAACTCTCCCCCCCTTTTTCTCCCTTCCCCCTCTCCTTACCGCCACTAACCAACACACTAGCTACAGCGTGAACTGGACCAGGCTAGAGACCAGATGTCCACTCTGAACGATCGACTCGACGTGCTGCAGAGAGAAAAAACGCTGGCGTACGACGAACGAGACGAGATTGTCAAGAAGCAATATGTGGAGAATGTGAAAAGAAAAAATGCCGAGAAAGAGGTAAAAATGATCTTTTTTCTTAAAATATTTTTCTCAATGATCTTTAAAGTTATATAATTATACAGAATAAGCTGTGGAGGATGTGTGTCTATTTGTGATTGCCCCCTCAATATCAATTGGAAGACTTTTGCTGCCCCCCCCCGCTGATTAAAAGCAGTTAATTGAGGCTCTGCAATGCTTGACTGCCCCCGCTATTAAGCAGCTATAGGTATATTACTTGTTGCCCCCCGCGAGTTAATTGATGCTTGACTGCCTCTTCTATGTTACCTATAACAGCCCTTCTCAATTTCCTCTGCAAATTTAACAGCTATTGTTTGATTGCCTCTGTAGATTAAGCACACACTGATTGTCTCTGCAGATAAAGCAGCTGAGGATTCAAATCGAATCGCTATCCAACTGCTCAGATACACTCTACTCGCCGCAGACGCCGCACAAGACCTACCCCATAGTGGGCGGAGCTGGAACGATGGCCACGCCTCCCTACCCCGCCCGTCATGCCAGCTGTCCTGGGGAAGACATGATGGCCCACCGACCGGGGTTAACAGGCGGGGGGATTGGAGGTGGGATGACCACAAAGGTGGAGAATCTCGAAGTCTTTATGCCGGCACCGGGATTTGATGGTGAGTTTTTCCGCCCCCTATCATGCCAGCCCTTTTCCCGCGGCAAGGCTGCTCATCTGGTGCTATCAGACTGCAAGTAATGCAGTGAAAATGGGTCGTTTGGTTTGCTTTTGCCTTGAGCCCTCATTGCTGGCACATGCCACACCAGCCTTTTCCAGCAAGGCCGCTGTTAAGTAACGCCAGTGAAAGCTTTGCAGCAATCAGGCCCATAACTTTCGTAACTTTCGCCCGTGATTATAACTTTCGTTCGTTTGAAAGTTGCGTTTTTATACACAGTAGAGACTGCTTCCAGTCGTGTGATGCAATGGAATGCAGCTGCCTTTTAAAGAGAGTCACGAAAACAGAGCCACTGTATTGTGGCTATACAATGACGAGTCAAATTCCCGGTTGCCGAGGTACCCACACTTTCTCCGATGATACGTTGAAAGCATCACAAAAACAATGAAAAGTCACTGAAGTGCAAACCCTCAGCGAACTGCGCATGCACGATACCGCTAATTGATGTGCTGGGCTGATTAGTATGCGTTTACTCGTGGTCTCCCGCTAGTAGCTCACGGAGAGTCTGACGCGGGCTAGCTACAGTAGTAGATAGCATGCGGACTTTTCGACCTATACCCAACACTGAATACTAGTATGTTTGTGGAGCGATTCATGGCTCGTGAAGTGAGATGTTAGGCAGACAGACAGACAGACGACACATCACGACAACTACAGTAACCCTCGCTGCGCATGCGCGCCGAGGGTTAAAAAGTGACCTCACAATGGCACAGAGTGTGGGAGCATGCAAGAGAGTCACAAACAGTTTTATTACTGGATCATGGCCAAAGATGCCCTCTAAAAAGTTTTGGGAACCCCACCACAACCACAGTGCAGGAAATTATTGTGATTGGGTGCTATAATATGTCTTTCCTGTCTGTTTTTCCCCACACCTGTGTCATATGTAGCTGATCTGGGTATGAAACTGGAGCAGGGAGTGGTGGTGAGAGAGTTAAAAGAAGGCAGTCAGCCTCACAAACACGGTGTGAGACTTGGAGACGAAATCTGCCAGGTACATACATACGTTGACTTTGCAGCATATACAATATACCTTTGCCCTATCCCTTCAAAGGGAATGTTGCAGTATCTAAGCGCTAAACGTTTAGAAAATGTTCTAGCTTAGCGCTTAGAAAATGTTCTAAGCATTCTATTTGTTCATCTTAGCCCTTATGTACTAAAACATCCCCATTAGGTCCCATTTTGAAGCCTTCATTTTTGGGCTATATAGTGAACTTTGAATTCTCCCATGTTGTATATATTTGATCCTGATTATTTGTTTTGCAGGTGAACAAGTTCACACTGTTCGGAGATAACCCTCTGGATTTTTTCAATCGTCTCTTGAAGAACGCCACAGAGCCTGTCGCACTTATGCTAAGACGCCAGGTACATAGAAATGTTACAGTAGGGCTCATGCTGTCCTGTCTGGGTACATAGAAATGTTACAGTAGGGCTCATGCTGTCCTGTCTGGGTACATAGAAATGTTACAGTAGGGCTCATGCTGTCCTGTCTGGGTACATAGAAATGTTACAGTAGGGCTCATGCTGTCCTGTCTGGGTACATAGAAATGTTACAGTAGGGCTCATGCTGTCCTGTCTGGGTACATAGAAATGTTACAGTAGGGCTCATGCTGTCCTGTCTGGGTACATAGAAATGTTACAGTAGGGCTCATGCTGTCCTGTCTGGGTACATAGAAATGTTACAGTAGGGCTCATGCTGTCCTGTCTGGGTACATAGAAATGTTACAGTAGGGCTCATGCTGTCCTGTCTGGGTACATAGAAATGTTACAGTAGGGCTCATGCTGGGTATAATACATAGAAATGCACATACTTGAAAATTATACGAAATTGGAGTAGCCTTATGGGGTGTTGTGTTGCATGGTATCCTAGTTGCATGCAATCTCTCCTAGGTTGTCCTTGCTTTGGGGGAGGTTGTTAACCCTCGGCGCGCATGCGCAGCGAGGGTTACAGTAGTCGTTCTGTCTGTCCGTCTGTCTGTCCGTCCGCGCGAGTTCTAGCACTACAGGCTACGAGGCGGCCAATGAGTGGCACCAACGGGTTGTGAACGACGAGAAGATTGATATAAATGTGGCGATTTTCCCGAAACGACTGCGTTCCAGAGATATGGCGTGAAAACAAGCGAAAAGCCAACGCGCGGTCGATCGCGCACGCGCCCTCTCCTGCAGGCTATATTATAGCTATATAGCGCGCACGCGTAATGTCAACTAATCGCCGGAGCATGCGCTTGGTTGTATATACGATCCACGGCCTCCTGTCAGTTTTGATCTCTGTTCCCTATGGATAAACGATAAACATGCTGAGCAAGCAATAGTTCAGGTGGCGAGCAGTTTGTGGTTGCGGCCTTGCCTTCCCATCTATAAAACATCTGGCGAGACCATTGAAACACAGAAGAGCAGATAGAGTGAATAAAGCAAATATGAGAGCCTCTGAAACACCTGAACTATTGGTCTAACCGCTAATGCAACTACCCTGTGTTACGGTGAAACTCGTGTTACTGGCTCTGTCGATGACGCACGGCCCAGCATACAGCGATGCTACAACTCGCTAGTTTACCGCCGAGGGTTTGCACTTTAGTGCTTTCATTGGTTTAGTACAAAGACAGGAAAATATATGATTGGTCCATACTGATATTGCAATAGATGTCCCCCCATGTAGCCTTGAAGGAAGCATATTATATAGAGTGGAAGTGGTTTTCTTTGTTTAAGCCCTACCTTGGACAGGGCTGACCACTGCAGCCACCTTAGGGCATCTTTGGGGGAAAACAATAACCACTAGAAGTTTCGAGGCAAAGCAACAGAAGCTTTGCCTCGAAACTTCTAGTGACATGTCTATTCAGGGTTCTTAACCTGTTAGCACCTCAGAGGAAAGAAGTTCTTGCTCGGAGAAAATCCAGTTTTTTGATGTGGCTTTGTAACTCTGTGAAAAGTTTACTGACATGTAGTGACCTTGAAGCTTACTTGCACTGCATATAAACTCTTTTCTCTATTTTACACTCTCTATGGTACAGAGTCCATATTATGTTGGCCCTATATACAGTCTGTCATATCTGAGGTTTCACCAATCCCAGTGTGTACATACTTTGTGAGCTTTGCGTGGGGTGTAAGTTGCGGTGGTTTGGATTCTTTTCGTTTTCCTCTTCCCTCCCCCTCTCAACTCACATTCCACCTCTTTATTTCTCTCTCTCTCTCTCTCCTCCCTCTCTCTCCCTTCTCCCTCTCTCTCCCTCCTCCCTCTCTCTCCCTCCTCCCTCTCTCCCTCCTCCCGCTCTCTCCCTCCTCCCTCTCTCTCCCTCCTCCCTCTCTCCCTCCTCTCTGTCTCTAGGTACAAGTATCAGATACCAGGTCGTCCATATAACACTCTTCCAGTCGCGTCACCCAGAGGAGGCAGCCGCCCCATCTCTCCTTGCTTCCCATCTCTCCCTCTGCACCCTCCTACCAGGTATACACACGTTCCTTGTACGTAGCTGTTTTCTGGGGGGTCAATACGTATATGCAAATGGTTTACATCAGCAAATTTATAAAGTGAGTTGTTCACAAATGCCACCATCACGCTTGCATCTATTTTACATATTAGCATTTTGTTGAGAAAACCCGCGAGTAGCTTTTAAAATTGTGAATTACTAGTTTTTGCATCAACAGCCATTCTTTCTCACCCTCCCTCCCTCATGTGCACAGCTCCGTCTCCATCTTCCCGCTGAGCCCCCAGCTGGGAGCTGCCTCGGCGTCCCGCAGGTACCCGGCCTTTCAGTCTCCTCCCGCCACCGGAGTAGCCAGCAGTCCTGTATCCGGTCCTACTACTCTCGTCGACGCTCCCATGGACGGGAGAAAGGCCAGGGTGAGCACTCTACGTACTGCATCTGGTGCTCATACATAGCTGCCCTGGCAGCTTAGTCACGGGCTAGCAGCTTAGTTGAAAACAACGCTCCTGTCTGCTAAGATGCCCTGGTAAAACTCAAAGGAAGCATGGTCTATATATAATTATATATACATTGGGTATGCACTTCAGTTAATGTGAGTGACTTAGAATTATTATTAAACACTGAAGGAGTGGATGGTACAGTGCTGAGCATAGATGGACTGAAGCCAGGGTTGACAGCTGGTCTCGCTTACTTATACCTGCCTGTGGAGCTGCCCCAGTGGCTTATTTAAGAAAAATGCTCACAACCTTATTTCTCTAGCTGTTTGTCAGTGCTTCAAGTGATGTGTGTATACGATTATAATTATTTAGGTGAGCACTGATGGGACATCTAACTCAACCCATTCGACTAATAAGGTAATGAGCCAGCGAAATATCTTGTCCATTTCACCTTAGCCTTCGTTGCCACATATACACATGTCTATTAACTTGCTGTTAACCCAACCACAATAATTATAGAAAGCATTATACATTATACTATATACGGCAGTTGAGTAAGTAAGTATGCACGAGCAAATAGTACAAAGGCTAACATAAGTCAACAGCAATATAACTACGATCGATCCTCTCTGTCGATATTGCAGGACTCATCTTGCAGTAGTTCCAGTGATGAGGACGGGGGAAGAGAAGGGAGGAGAAAAAGACCTGTCATCATCCCTCAGCAGAAAACCAACAACAGGTTCTCCAGTGCCTCTGAACAGGACGGCATCGTCACCAGCCCCACCGAGAGAAGTATATATAGATACATTTTAATAGGAAGTTTTACAATACATAAAGGAAACATTTGCTTTCCTTTATAGCCATTGAGTGTCCATTATAAGAGGTTCCACTGTATGTTCACTATTAAATAATAGCGTCTGTCTGGAGATACAAGAGGATGACGAAAATATCGACCATTGACTCTGGATTTGAGTTCCCGTTCACGGAGGACGGCCAGCAACTGGATGGCCCGGACATTCTCCTGCACTCCAGCGAGTGGGACGTGGTGGAGTCACCGGAGATGGTGGAGGAGGCGAGGAGGGAGGAGGAGGGGAGAGAGGCCGCTGGTGGGGAGAAGGCCTTTCGGGGCAGGAAGGGGGCCGTCGCAAATGAACGGTCTTCTGGACCACGCAGGTGGGAGAGGGAGGAGAGAGGGAGGGAGAGATAGGTGGATGGGAGCTTGGACACTTATACCATAGAGATTTTCACAAAAGGCAGTGCAAATAATTGCAAGGCACTTTGGGTGTTGCCACATGCTGGTTTTCTTTAGATTTATTTCGTGTGTTGCAGCACCGAAATGTCTTCTACTTGTGTGCATATCTGCATTGTTGGGCCCTTACGACTTCCTTAAAAAGAGCTCCTTGAAAAAGTTAACAAAACTCAGATAACTTTCAGAAATAACGATCCAAAGGTATGTAAAAAGCCGGGCTGGGGTGGTCCTTGCAACAGATGTACGTATGTCTAGAGTTTAGTTGTGCAAACAGTGGAGATGTGATGTGCTGTGTCATTCTCTTCCAGGAAAAAGGGAGTTTATCACAAGAAACCCAACATTTCGAAATCCCTCGACGACCTAAACGAGGTAAATATTGACACACCCCCAGTCGTCTGAATTGTGCTTAACAAAAACCTTTGCCAATTTACAATGCGAATGCCTGAAAATCTTTTAGAGCACTTGTTGATTGTGTTTTCTCACAAAAATTCACTGCTACATAGTTTGTGTGAGGCGTGTAAAAGGTCGTGGACTCTTTGCACACGCTATTGAGCTAGGTATGCAATACATATCGACAGAAATTTCTTGGTCACCGATGCCTGAAAGTAGTAGTGGTCCCTAAACTCCCTCCTCGGTTGTCGTCGACACGACACAGAGTACATCTTTAATATTTCACAAGTCGGACTGGCATTTGTTTATTACGTCTGTGAAGAGGAATTTGAAGTGTAAATATTTGTGTACACATGTGTGTCACGTAAGTGTGGGTCTATGTACATATGTATATAGTAGAAATGTGTGTGTGTGTGTGTGTGTCTGTGTGCAGGCTTGTGTTAAAGTGTTGGATTTGTTTTGTTCCACAGACGACAAAGCATGGACCTGCCAGAGAGTAAGTTAGGATTTCGAGCTCAGGTGCACACTGCTTCATCTCTCTCCTTTTTCGTCTGTGCCCTCCTTCCCTCTCCTCCCTCCCTCCTCTCTCTCCCTCCCTCTCTCTCTCTCTCTCTCTCTCTCTCTCTCTACTCAGTTCTCGTGACGGAGAACGAACGGTAATCATCACCAAACAAGAATTCCTGACAGAAATCAAGCTGATTGGTGGGCGGGGCTATGGAGTGTTCATAGAAACTGACTCCAGGAAGCACACAGTTGAGACCGGAGACAAGATTATGGAGGTCAGATTCACACGACAGTGGCGAATCTAAGATTTTGAAAGGGGGGGTTCCACTGTTCAGAACGTTTTCGACTGTGCTCGTGCGCATGTACGAGGCCTGCAGTGCATGCGTGCAAAACGACAAAAAGGGGGGTTCCGCGGAACCCAAGGAACCCCCCTGGATTCGCCACTGCACGACATGCCACCACAAGTAGCAATGTGCACCAAGTTGGACCGCTACGAGTCGTAACGCTTGTAATCACAGAACCATTTTCAGCTGGTACAGCCGTTATCAAATATAAGTCTCCAGTACAAGGAAAACTTTGTGGGGCTGCGATACAGTATAATAATTATAGCAAATATGAAATTTGCTCACGAATACAGGTCCACTAGTCCATAGATTCCACATGGAACATTATGTGAATAGTTGAAATCTCCTGGAATGTTTCCCACTACTATATACACTACAGATAGGAGAGAGAGTCACAAACGGTCTCACACGAGCGGAGGTGTTTGAACTTCTGGACTCCGGTTTTCTGAGGAATGACTCTGTGAGACTGACGGTGTTCTACGATGCCAAAGCACTGTCTCAGCTTCCACCTCATGCCAAAGACAACTTCTACGTCAGGTATGTCTGGAGCCTCTTGATCTAGATCTCCAAATTACCGATTGGCACCAGGGTATATATATACACACAGACTCCTCACCAATATTGCCTCTATTTCAGATTGGTGAAGCTAAATAGGGATAGGTGCAGGAAGATAGAGTGCATTACTATTCCATACTCCAATGATAGTCAAAATATTCAGTGAGGTTATCTTGTGTTTTCTTCCACTGATGTGCCTACAAGAAATGCAAAATCATTGAAACCCTTTTAGGGGTATGGGGTTGGATTGATAAAAAGGTCAGTGAAATAGAGGCGAATGAGGGATTGGTGCAGCTTGACATGGAGAAGTGCAGGAAGAAAGTGTACATTACTATTCCATACTACAACGATAGTCAGAATATTCAGGATAGTTGGCTTGTCTCTAAATCCACCGGTGTACCTTCAACAAATGCAAAATCGTTGATACCCTTGTTAGAGGTTGGGGGATAGATTGGCAAAGTAATGGCGAAATATGGATTAGTAAAGCTATGTACAGAAAGATAGAACACATTACGGGGACAGCAGGTGAAGCTGAATAGAGATAGTTACAAAAAGACAGCTCCATTGTGCTCTTTACATCTCTACTCCTTCTCCTCTCCCTCCCTCTCTCTCTCCCAGATGCATTCAACCCTATCGTCCAACTCATTCCATCCTCGCCAAGAACTATGACCTAGCCTTTGAGAAGGGCGACGTTCTTCACATCACCAACACACTACCCACAGGTATATTATAACAACATGCCTGTGCATTTTACCAACAACACCATATATGTACTGTAGAACCTCTGTTAATGGACACTCCAATGTTACAAAACATCTTTCTTTTGATTCACCGCTACTAATACTTAAGTCCTGACAGAAAACCCACGTTCGTTGGAAACCACAATTAGGAACAGTCATAGTTCCAATTCAATATTAGATTCCCATTTAAAATCCTTATGACTTTCCCTTCAAGTCTATATTAAAACCACACAAATGTAGAGACGTAGGTAGGTATATGTTACACTCATTAGAGGTTAATTTGTTTGAGTCGCCGATTGAATTCTCGACTGGGCAAACAGGTCACGCGGGTTGCTGGACGGCGGAGAAGATGGGGAGCAAGGGTGAGATCCAGGGGGCCGGGCTGGTTCCCATATCTCTGAATCCAGACTCGGGGGACGACAGAATCAGGAACGGAAGTAAGCCTCTCCTTACTGATAACCAGTACCATTGGTGGCGTGTGCCACCTTGCTCAGATTTTAGGGTTTTTTGCCCTTTACCTTGTATGTACTGTACTATGAATAGAACTGTGGGGTATATATTTTAAGGGTGCGACCATATTCGAGTTACTACTTCTGTGTCGTGTAGTATAATAATCGGACGCCACCATGCACGGAGCCTTCGTACTATGCTAGTATATTTGTCACGTGATGGTAAAATAAATTGTACATCTTGTCCATATGAAAATGAAAGCTCATATTATTCGGTGTACTGTTCAGGCCCAAAGACTTTGCCGAAGTATAACAACAAAGCAAGCAATGTTGACGGCACGTTGAAATCACTCGCTACCTCACTTTTCTCCAAGGCTCTGCAGCTCTACTGTCCCGTGTGCCAGGTTACTGGTGAGTGATACACTGTAAAGGAACCTCTTACGTCTTTGTATAATATAGCTCTGCGTTCGGTAAATTTGGCAGCACAATATCCGACGGGAGGTAATGCTTTTGCAGTTGCTAACTGTGAAACGAAATAGTACATTTCCCCCAGAATTTTTTCTTTCAGCTTGCATCACACTCGATGGTAATGCGTACACGTCTCTCTGTTATACAGTGAAGTACCCTCGACCAGTTCTGTTGCTGGGGATACTGCAAAAGGACTTTCGCAAACACATCGTCAGTAACTCCTCTTCTCAAGACGACATAAAATTCTGCTTCTCCATTCCAGGTAAAAAGATAATCAACACGTAGGTACAGTTGGATAATGAACACAGTGGGATATCATAATAGAAGTCATCGCCAGATCAAACTAGTGGGTTAGAAAGATGTGTAAGTGAGACGATGAAGCCAGGCACACATCACTATATAAAGTGACTGGAATTAGACAAACCAACCATCCTTACTACTTTGACTGTAGAAATAGACTGCACCTTTTCCCCCTTCACTAGTAGCAGCACTTACCCCCTTTTCTCCTTCCCTCTTCTCCCTCCCCACCTCTTCTCCCTCCCCACCTCTTCTCCCTCCCCCACTCTTCTCCCTCCTCCACTCTCTCCTCCTCCACTCTTCTCCCTCCTCCACTCTTCTCCCTCCCCCACTCTTCTGCTCTCCCCCGCTCTTCTCCCTCCCCACCTCTTCTCCCTCCCCCACTCTTCTCTCTACCCCTGATCTCTTTCACCCACCATCAGAAGAAGCCGGGAAGGTCCACTGTCCCGAAGATGAGATTGTGGAAAGATTGACAGAGAACGGCAAGACAATGATCACTACCACTTCACACATCAAAGACCTCGGCAGAGAAGTTAGTTTTTTAAAAAAACCAGCTTGCATGCCGGGTTCTGCCAAGAATGTATGGAATTATGTCTAAACTTAGGCTAGGGTTGGTCACAAGATATGATGACATCTATTGGGACACTGAATGTCTCTTTGCACCTTAACCTGTTTGCTAACCACAAATGATGCTGCCCTATTTGTTGCGCTGAAACATATCTTTCCCTTGGTAAGGCTCCCCTCCCCCATCCTGTAGGGCTATCACTGTGTGCTGTGTAATGACGCAGACAGTCTACATCTGCCCGGTCTCCAGAGTCTGACACCAATTGTTCTTTACCTTCAGACCTCGGCCGTCCGCGTCGTAAACAAAATCAGGTCGGTTTCTCTATCCTTTACTTCATCCCTCCCCCCCACCCCTCTCTCTCCCTCCTTGTCTATCATTTCTTCTCCATCTTTTACACCCTCCTTCACTTCTTTCATTCCCCTTTATCTTTCCCTTACATAATCTTGAGTAAGAAGGCCCGAGTTACGTCATAAGTCACATGGGTACAAATAAAGTACATAATTATATAGTTGCCCTAGTGTTTACATCATCGCACAGTACACTGCCTTTTTCCACTTGAGCTATACTATGTATGGTAAAAACTGTGGGAGAGCGCCCCATATTTGGATGCAGCATAGGTACAGTACAGTGATTGTAAACTTCCTTAGTTGTGAAAATGTGGGCGACTTTTGTTGTGTATTTTGTCCATATGTGGCTGTAGATAGGCTCTGGTTATGGGTATGTGGGTGGTTTGTATTACCACATACCTAACAGCGGAACCTCCAAATATGGCCTTTATACAGAGCTGTCGTGTATTCCGACATTAAAACACTTTTGATGCCATGGGTATCTCCTTAAAATAAGCAGAAATTGATGTATAATATATAACCTATATTAATGCCTAGTACTATAGCCATGTATAAATTCTTATGCACTTATTGAGGTGTTTTAAGAAAAGGGCCACATAACGGACCCCTTTATAAGCACACCCCTGAAATGAGGGTACCACTTTTCTTTAGACAAGAACAGTTTTCTGCATTCTATTTTAACCCATTGGTGTCAGGATTATAGAGGGACTCCACTCTATACATACAGTCTTATGTGGTTCATAATATACAGGCAGAGGCTGCCACATGATGGGGAGTTCAGTGCCCAGGAAGAGATTGACTATGCAGAAGGCTTGAAGAGATACCTACAATACTTCACAGGTATAGAGAGAAGAATAAGCATTTTGCGTCTCATAAACATTAATTGGTTACGTGTTTAACTGGTAATATAAAGGGAATTTGCACTCAATCCACAAGACACATTATAGCTTTTGCATAAATGCAGTATAAATGTACACTTATAACTATGGGGCTAATGTAATTAATTCTTGCAGGTCAAATTGACCTCCAAGTGTCGATGGTTGATGTCGTGAAAGAAATCAAAGCAACAGTTGCCCGTCAGCAGAAATCCGCCATATGGGAAAACGAGATTTGAGAGATTTAATATTTTTAATCATCAGGAAGATTCACAAAGACATTGAAAGTAGCCATATAGGTGGATATTTTTTAAACTTCATAATAGCTTTGCAGACTTTGGACTTTTTAATCCATGTTTGTATGTAGTTGCAAAGACATGTGTCAGTTCATGTATAAAGCAATTTTGATACTAAAGTAATGCACACATAGGTGACGGTGGATGTTAACAATGTACCAGAGATATACACAGTCACCATGATATAATTATACACAAATCACTAAAGATTTAGAGCAAAGTATTAACTTGAGGCTATATATTAGTTTTTCACTAATGGAGGTAGCTGACATCGTGCGACGTGAGATTGGAACTCCGCCTCCCCTAGTGTCAGGAATACAGTGGAACACTGCGGACACTTTCGCTCCGTTTCACACGCAAACCTAACTCGCGACACTATCACAGCCTCCGGTTGATTGGGGGGCGGCGGTTGCGAAATACGAGAGCGAGGGGAATTTTGCGACCCCCGCGAGTTACGTTTCAGTTCACTGCCATCAGATGATTTGGCGGGAAAATTCTGTGTGCACGTGGTGTGGTCCTTAGTAGTTCCGTGGTTAGAGTTCCATTGTGTGAGTTGTTGCAGCTGCTTGTGTATCCCACGGGAACGGCGGCTTTTTTTGTGCCATGGGAGTGTCATCGATAAATATCGGTGCTTGTTTACGGCCCTGGCCTTGGCGGTTGTCGTGGTAACAGTGGGAGTTTCCCACTCCGTTGAGGTCGTCCTCTTTGGCCAGCGACTCAACAAGAACACCTGATTGGTTGGTGGCCGCTTCGTTTAACAGGGAGCCTTCACAGCTACTGAGATTACTGGAGTGCTGCATTTGGAGCTTGTTCTGTAGTGTCTCAAGTTTCTGGACCAGAGCTTCAATCTGGGCTTTGTCTCTTTCGGCCTTCTCTCTCAGCTGTCTGTTCTCGCTGCTCAGGGCCGTCAGCTCCTTTACCGTAGGCTGTGGAATAAGACAGTGATCAGGTTATACTACAGTGCAACTTCTGAAAGGGACCGTCTGAATAAGGATATGTTCTGCTCCATGATATTAATGTCTGGTTAAGACTTTTGATGACCCCAAAGTGCCCCTTATTCATTCCTCTTAACATTGCATAATAATTATGCTGCTCAGACACTTAGGTGGCACAAAGACTGGCTTCTTCATTTCAGCACTATATACAGTGCAAAGTGGGCAGGTAATCAATTGCAGCGGGTGATCTAATGATGACGTAATTGTTTGGGTGGGGCTGTTACTTAGGGACAAAAGTATGGGGCTACAATTGAAGGTGACATAAGGCTGATGTGATGTCATTTAGGGTTCCATGTATATAGTTGGGTGGGGCCGGGTGTGGCTGGCAGTAAAAGGAGCTTTCAGGGGACAAAGGAGTGTGGGGCATACAGAGTATTTAACAGGAGTGTCAGGCCGGCAGGGTGGAGCTAGGTTGAATCACTAGGGGATTAGGTGAGGCTCAATTAGGTATTCGGGTGGAGAAATGGGTGCAGCAGTGTACTATAGTAGAGAGCTAATACTTAGTCACCATTACTCTGTAGCAGTCCCATACTCCCTCAGCGTCTATCTGTTCACTAGTCTAGAGCACATTATGCCAATTCCCCACCCACTACTACAGTCAAGTTTTTAGAGCATGACACCTTTTATAAACCCCCTACTATCTCAAGTAGTAGATGAAGTAAGGGAGTAAACCAGGTACTGAAGGGGTAGTTAACACATAAGCCACAAATACAAACATGCAAAGTCTTACAAAATAAACCTAAGGGGATTGCCATGTACAACAATTATTAGCACTTCCCATGATGTATTCACCTAAACTTTCAGATAAAACAAGTCATGAAAACAGAAAGGAAGTTTTCCGCTATTAAGTGTTGGAGTTCTTGCACACATTAGACCTATATAGTTATCTACACCCCTACCTAAGCAATGGATGGCAGCAGACACTCTACAGGGGGCTATCTACAGCAGGCTAGGTAATGGATGACAGTGGCGACACACTCACCATCTTGCTCGTAGCCTGGACTCTGAGGTTGGCAACTCTGTCCCTCAGTTCCTCGATCTCGTCCCTGTCCTCCTCCCTCCCACTCCTCTCCTCCACCAGCTCCGCCTTCAAACGCTCGTTCTCCCTCACGGCCGCATCTCTCTCTTGCTTCAACTGAACAATAAGTAACAATTAATTTTACCGTACCACTGACACCAAAATTGTACATCGTAATTTGTGAATAAAACTGGATTTAAGTGTGTCAGTGTGGCTGCTCATCCGTCACGACTGTGTTTTGCGCTATAATTATATCAAAAACACTGTTTGAGTTTTACATAAGTGCCTGATCAGCCACCAATGACGTACTATGCATGCATCACTGACAATGCTATTGGGTAAGTAACGTACTTCCTTGGAGTTCATATCACGGGGTTTCCTGTAGGTATTTGCATAACGAGGAGGAAATGACGTGTAATGAGTACTGTCACATGATTCTTGGTACTGTCACAATGGCTCACAGGTATATATAATTATACAGCAATGAAGGTGTTGTCTAACAAGGAAATGATGTAATCAGGAAATGTATTTGGGTTCAAAGGAAATTGCATTGAGAGGTGCAATACACACACCTATCATATTGTATATAAGGTTCAACCCCTACTCAAGTTCCACTATATACAATACCTGATTTGTATAATATGATGTATAATTATACCTGTTTTTCCTGCTCTGTTCTTGAATTGGTCTCCACCACATCGCCATTGCTGGTGAACTCTGACCTCGTTATGCCGCCGGCCCCGCCCACCACTGACGGTGCTGTGGTGTGTCGTGTCTTGCGTAAGCTCTGATTATCTTTCCTGCAATAGCACCGTCACAAATCATGTTGAGGGCTTTAATGCTATTCAGCATGTATGCAAGGTGTTTAAACAGTTGCTGAGTAATTCTATGGACCAGAAAAGATGAAAGAGCAGTCTGTTGGCACACAAGTGTTGATAGAATAAACCGTTGCTGAGTAATATTATGGACCAGAAAAGATGAAAGAGCAGTCTGTTGGCACACAAGTGTTGATAGAATAAACCGTTGCTGAGTAATATTATGGACCAGAAAAGATGAAAGAGCAGTATATACGCCTGTTGGCACACAAGTGCATTCATAGTGCATGGCTAAAGGATAATACACGTAGTTCCTTTCTTACTGTGCGTCTTGGAGCTCAATCTGCAGGATTGCTACTTTGCTGGCCCTTTCTCCAGCTTCAATAGCCCACTGGTTGTTTGTAGCCAGTAGCTCTTCGACACGAGCATTCGATTTCCGCAGCATTTTCTTGAGACGGGCCTCCTCTTCTCCCTCTCCCTTCTCAAGTGTAGTTGAGTGTCCAGTAGTACCGTTCTGATGGTGGGGCGGGTGACCATTAGTGAGTTGATGTGAATCTGGGATCTAGAGAGAGAGAGTGAGAGAGAGAGAGAGAGAGAGCAATGGATAGAGATTTTACATTGAAGATTCAACCTTGTATAGAGATGACTAGCCATTGAGGCTGTTCAGATTTTAAGGCTGCCTTTAACGTAGTACAAAATCCCAGCAACAACGAAACCCTGAAAAAATGCCAGATTCCACCCACAGAAACTCAAACTCTGCAGAGATAATGTGCTTGCTCAGTAATAAGGAAGACCATTATCGTAGTGGGGACCTTTAACTTAAGGCAGAGGTGTGTATATAGGGCAGCACTAAAGCCAGCACCAGATTGAAACAAGTGTCCTTTATACAAAGGTGTCCTTTATTCAGTGGTTAAACAGTAATAGCTCTGAATTGAAACAGCGTCCTTCAGAGAGGTGTCCTTTATTCAGAGCGCTCATTACAAGAGGTTCCACTGTACTATTGGTATATACACCCACCTCAGTTCTTCTCATCCCCAGCACTTGTTCCTCCAGGTGAGCATTTCTCTCTGTCAGACTCTCCAGGAGCTTGGTCTTCCCTGCCAAGAGCTTTCTCTCGCATGCTTCCGCTTCGTGCCTTCTCACGTAGCTCTTGAAGTGGGCGAGTAGTTCAGATATACTCACACTCTTGAACACACCCTCGCTACTCTTTCCTCTTCTTCTTCCTCCTCCAGTGCTATGGCTGTGACTGACGAGGGATTTTCGGAGATGAGAGGGAAAGTATGAGAGGAGTTGGTCCGCATTCAGGTCCGCCTGGAGCCACTCTGAGATCAGGGGATCACCTGACTCGTCATGTGACCATCTACTGCTACTGCTGCCACTCAGGCTTTGCAAGAGCTGGCAGACGAGGGTGTAGAACTGTGGAATGAATCTGTCCATCTGCAAGGAGAATTGGTAACGAGAAATGAACGCTGATCTTGTGCCCGACATTTTATATAGCTAGTGGATGACCTCACTTTGGGGAGGATGAACTTTTACACTCAGCAAATACTCAATACTGGGGATTACCTGGTATGATATTCATTGCATTCCAATTTGTTGCATAATCACGTTTAATTTCTGAAACAAACGGTGGTCTAGAAAAATCTGTCCGCTTTTATTTTTTGGAATTACAAACCTCCACTCCCACTCACAAGGCTTCTACATCATCAGTCACATGGTATGCTCATGCAGCACTGCCGTTGCAAGGATGCTGTAAGTACATACCTAGCATGAACCTAGCATGCAATTTCTAGGTGCCATAATATTGTGTACTTACGTCTGGGAGTTTGGTTTGTAGCTGTTCCTCTCTTTTTCTTTCTCCAGTTACACCTGATGCCCTCTTCCTATTCCCACCACACCTATCTCCACCTTCTTCTGCTGCCCTCCCATTTAAACTGTATGCACAAAAATCCAGTCTCCCTCATAATATTATGCAGCTGTTACACCCACAACACTAATAAACACACTGCCTATAAACGGATCAATAAAGATACCCCATTATATCAACACAGCCCTTAATCCAATTTGAGACTGAAGCACAGTTACTTTTATGCAAAGCTGTAGGGCGCCAGTAGTCTGGACTTCTAGGTTATCCAACCAATTCAACATCAAAAACATGCTGCATCCTTCCATCTGCAATATTGTTGTTACACAAACATTTCAGCTTTCAAAGTATACACATGCTTCTCTAATCAATCCACCTGTTGCACACTAGCATTTTATCAGTGGTTTGACATTGCAGTTTTTTGCGGTTGCTGATCAATGCATGCTGTGGTGAAATCTTCTCATTACATACATGTGTTTGCGGTTTGGCTGGGGGACAGGCAAGTCCTCACAGTGGCTGAGACCACAAACAGCTCCCCCCTTCTCCCCGGCTCTCTTCTGGCCCCTGCTGAACGAGGCAATCTCAGCAAGGATCTTATCCCTGCTATCTGTGCCCTTTGACGCCAGTCGCTCGCAGAGATGAGCAAACTGGTTGCTTGTCGAACGCAGTCTGCTAGCTTCACTTCTTGTCAGAACCTCTCTTGCCACCAGATGCTCAATTACTTGTGGCAGACTTGGGTTGAGGCTCCGGAGCTGACTCTTGTACTGGGAAATGAGACTTGCACTACTCATGATGCAGCTATTTTAGAGCCACAGTTTGTACACTTCAGTCACTGATAGCTATCCTTCGTCACTGATTCCTGTCAATGAAACTCTCAGTGTTTCTTGCTCAACGCGTGAAAGTTGCAACTTATTACTGGGATATCCGATTGTTGCAGTTACAACTTGCGTCTACCTGCAGATAATAATAATAATACTCAGGTGGCTGCCATAGCACTAGGGCCATAGACCACGCACCCAGAGCAATGGCGTCTACCTGCAGAAAAACAAAGTATAGCTACGTGACGCATGGCCGTGTAGTGTTCACCTTGGCTTGCAGCAGAAACTACTGGGCTCGTCGGCGCAGATCCTCCAGTGTCGCTCGATCGGCTCCGGCTCCTAGCTGCAAAACTGGCCGGCGGGAATCCCCTCATAAAGCCGGCCGTGGGGCGTGGCTGCGCCTACCAGCTAGCTATACGTAGCTAGCTAGCTAGCTACACGTAGCTAGCTAGCTAGCTACGTCTATATAGCTCGGGTGTCTTGAACGTGCCATTTAGTTTTGTTACACTTCGCTTGCCATACGGGTGGTTGATGTACTTGCGAGCCATGCTGCTGATGCTCTCCCATATGGGAAGCAAACCGCTCTAGCTCGGCCTTCCCGGGGATCATCCCTGACCTGTATAAATCCAACCAGGACATGTTCAATTTGCTGTTGAGGTCCTAGTTATGCTGTATGCCCAACAACCTCAGCGTGCAAGTGTTTAGTCATGTACAGGGCCTACGTACTTACGTCAGCAGAACATATAGGCTTGCTTGGCACATTGAGTAATTGCTAAAAGATTTGAGCTCTCTCTTCATTTCCAGCCTTTTACGGCTAAACCACTGTCTGGTAACAAACAATGATACATTGCTACACTGCATTCTCAGTAAGTGCCTATAGCTTGTGTTCCAATACATTTTGCCTGTATATACCCCTTTGATGCTCTAGTGTGACACTTTTGTCTTGTCAATGCATGAACAACTTCAACAACCAATCAATACTAACATTGCTCCACACACACTGAATGTAAATTTTTTCCACTAGAGAGTAATAAGTCTAATCAGCCAAAAAGTACGCTCAAAATATATTCATGCATAACAGTGCCATAAAACTTCAAACATTTGTCCACCTTAGAAAATGGTAAGTGCTGCGTAAATGTTTACTCAATAAGTGGTTAGATCCTGCTAGATTCAGACCTACCATAAACTGTTAGTGCATAATGGGTGAGGTGTGGGTAGATACATACATCTTGGCTAGTATATTATGTTGTAGTTCCCAGGTTGGTTCTTTTGGTCCTAATTGGAGGGAGTGAGGGCAAATACTGTAGTAACCATGTATAATTATACTTCCAGCCCTTTTGCTGGATCAAGGAACACAGGTGTAAGGGATGTGTCTTCCCCACATGTAGACATACGTATCCTGTTCCTTAGCATTACTTATGGCACACCCTTTTTTATAATGAGCTCAAGGTGGATGTATATACAGATGCACATTGTGTCTATATTATGGAGCCACACAATCATCACATATTACAGTACCCAAGCTATAAACAGGTAGGGGCATTTTACTTTTGATGGAATTCATGCACACTGTTTATAAACAAGGGGAGTATTAATAACAAAAAACGAGTGCTGTTGTGTGGGCTGGTATTACTTTGATTGACGTATGGGTGGTCCATGGTCCATTAGTTGACAGTATATCTTTTCCTGATATTACTATATACCTGGGTGGTCTAGACCCTAACAGTAAAAGTGCAAAGGCTGACAAATGCCACACACAGGGAGTAGAGTGCAGGTGTAACGTTATACTTTTGCATTATTGTCTGCCAGTGAAACAGAAAAAAGCCCCACAATTCCAAGTTTATAGTAAACAATTATCCTTCCAGTGATAGCATTGTGCTAAACCCCTCATAACTTTCCCTAACACAAATCAATGAGGTATACATGCAGTCACACAATGGCACTCTGGCTCAAATATGAAACTCTACTTAACAATGACAAATGCGCCATTCTCTAAATCCTAGGTGTCAGTACATACTAGCTGTCCTCATCATGTTGCAAGGATCAGTTTTCTTTCACATACGGATGTTGCAAAGCAGCAAGAATTGCACCATAGCAACATAGATATTGGTGGTAAAAGCTGGGTCACATGGGCTCTATCTTAGCGCGCGCACGGGCTCCAGTGCACTACTGCGCGTGCGCGTGTGGGATCCAATCTGCGGTTGAAAGCGTCAACAAAAGATTAAAAATGGTGCGTTGTTGTTGCCGCTGTGTGTTTGAGTTGGGTAGACGGGTGTGAGAGCGCTCGTCAGCAGCGCTACTGGAGATATATACTTTCAACTGAGGTGAGGATACTTAGAGCTTTGCGGTGTCAGCAAAAGCCTAAATTATGGTGGTAGAAAGATCGGCGGAGCCCTGGTAACAAAGCTGGTGCGTTTTTTTCCTACCGCGATTCCAGCTGCGTAAGAACCCCAAGCAAGCAATTGTGCGCAGTGTGTGAGATTGATTTGTCCATCCTTTCCCTTGCAGCAGACACAGCATTTTAATACAAAGATACAGGGCAGAGATAGTAGCTACGTAGCTATCGACGTACCATGAGTCGACACAATGTTCACGAGAGTCAGCAAAGAGAGCTGGCCCAGTTGAGAGCTCAGAACCAAGAGGTACGTAGCTAAGTTACATGTAGCAAGTCAAAAGTGAACGTTTGCCCACCTGCAAATCGTTTCAACTAGCCAATACATACAATCTTCACTATACATTGAGTGGCGGAGCCCTAACATTAAACCTGGTCTTTGGGTGGTCGTCTGGCCGCTGTAGAGATTCAGTAGCTAGCCAGGGCTCAAGTAGTGAGTACTGCTGAACCTATCTTGCACAGTGTATAATGCTTGTTTCTCCATTTGGTGCCTATCATTGTGTAGTCTACCAGTAGTAATCACCCCACAGTCTTTGTGTGTTGTACTTTGTTGATGGATCGCTATGGATGTGCATGCATGTTTAACATGCATGCACCCTACTTGTGGAATGGGGGGGGGTGTAATGTTTGTAAGCATGAGCTATACACAGAGTGTCCATTACAGTTACGTTCTTGCTTGGCTGCCAAGAGGAATGTCCAAGTGATATTCCATACTCGCCACTCAGTGGCCTAACAATGTTGTGAAAGGCAGTGATATACCAGGAAAGGTTCCTGCTAAGTCTCAGAGAAAACTCCCACTTGCCATCAATTCCCAATCAATATTTGACCCCCAAATGGACTATTGCTTTGTTAATGCATTATCATACGTCTCGGAAGGCTCTGTCTCACATACATACATACCTAATAAAATGCACGTTTTGCCTAGTTCAAACAACACTTACGGTGTAGTTTCTGGTGTATAATTATTATACCAACTGCAAATGTGTATCAATATAATTATGCGCTAGTGATGCTGGCAACAAAGTGGTATTCGTCATACACGTTTGCTTATCGTAGGCTCCCTTTTAGGATTCGTTTGTCCTTTTGGTTTCAGTGTGTACACACAGACCAACTGGGGATTGATCCGCGCGTGTATATGCTATTGTCCGTTCTGTATCAGTACACAGCAGCACCACCAACAAGCTGTTAACAGAAAATGAGAGAAGGAAGTGTGTGTGTACGTATATAATGTATGTATTGTGGCTATGAGCCAGTGGTTCACCTGCTGTTAGCATATGACCCACCTAACCAAGATATGTGCACTACAAGTACAGCGGCAGTGCTGTGCTGGAGAACTTGCTTTATTAAACCGGCACAAACCCTGTTAGTAGAGCGATGGTTGGCCATTTAAGGCTGACGTGAGAGCAAAAGCGGATGGACAAGGCTTCTCTTGCGGACTTTGAAGGGAATGTGGCAGTATATGAGGGCTAAATTTAGAAATGTTAGAACTCAATCACTGTGCCCCTATTGTTTTGTTCTATCTTTAGTAGCATTTCTAGAGTTAGCCCTTATATTATTATACTGCCACTTTGAAGTGACATTGTAGTACCTACGTGTAGTACCTACGTGTAGTTTACTAGCTAGACAAGTGTATAAGGTGTATTCTGAATGCTGAAACTGCGCCCACCACCACACCTGTCTACGTGTATACCACTGTGAGAGCTAAGTCTTCACTACTACACACTACTATATACACACACACCTCCACTACAACCTTAAGTAGTGCGTCTCAATGGTGGCTGTGTGGGTGGCTTTTCCTGTACACAGTATATAGTAGTAGTCATCTAACACCACGTAGGTGGTAGAAGTACCTAACAATAGCTGGTAGGAACACTTTCGTCAGCATCCATTTGTACAGTGTGCTACGGTGCAGACATGTTTTTTCCCCTAAAGTTCTTCGTCAGCATCCATTTGTACAGTGTGCTACGGCGCAGACGTGTTTTTTCCTAAAGTATTTGACAAAGGTTACGTATGGCTAATTCTTAGATGGGAATTCAGGGCTTTTAAGTGCGATTTTTTTCACGTCATGTATGAAAACACACGCAGATCGATTTTTGGGTTTTACGAGATGCCCACTGACTTTTCTATGCACTGCCTGCAGTATCGCGGCATATAGCAAAGGAAAATACGAGCAAAAGTTCTGCTCCATACATCTTTGATGTTACGTAGATGCCATGCCAAGCTCCATACCCACCGGAGGGATTATTCAGACAATATTATCTATAATACTCCCCCAGTTTTAAATATCCTATGGTACATGTATGTGCCGGGTAGTGGGTAAGCCCTGGGGAATAATTGGGTCCCTAGATCATTTGAGAGGGGAATGTTTTGGAGCGGAACACTATGGTGACTTCACTGTCCTCTGTCCTCTGATTGCATTCTCACAGAATCCTGGCTCTGAAGGAGCTATTGCAATCCCAGTAGCCATTGCTATTGGTACTATAGGATGTGCTGTTGAAAGTGGCACACTCCTGTAACAAAGTTGAATGAGTTTTGCAATGGGGGAATTACGTTGCAATTATCGAGGAAAAGGTGTTGATTTGTATGTACATACACATGTACTGTTGGTCACACTTAGGAATGTTGATTAGTCGCATCTGCGTACGAATGGGTAATACTCAGGAACTCAGTATGTGAAAGTACAGAATCTAAGCACTGAATATTGCACCAGCCAATTGGATGGTTTTGTATAGCCACGTGGATTGATGGCTTGCTATTTGCTATTTGCTAATCTGGCTTATGCAATGGCTATGTGCTCACTGTTTTGTGTCCTCCGTGAACTGTGTACTAATAACATGTGCAGTGACCTGTGCCTACCACATTATTATGAAGGCCATACTTATGCATTCAATATGCACACATACCTTGCCATTTTCCTGTGGTGTGCACCATGTGATAGTTGAGAATCAAAACTGCTGGTGGGAGAGAGGGTCTTATGCAATGACTTGCTCATGATGGCATGCGGAATCACCAGTTATGTAATTTGAATGTGTAAGCTATGTGTAAATGAGGAAGTTGTGAGGAATTGTACATAACTCAACTGGAAGTTAGTAGGATTCTAACTGAGCTTAGGCCACCCCTGCTTGTACTTGACTCTTCATCCCTAAACATGGTCATTGCGTGCTTCCAAAGCATGGCATTCAAGTACAACTGTTAAAGTACGTTCGCGCTGAGAATGCACCTTGAAAATCTAGATAACTTCCGATTCCAGCACCGTATGCGGCCACGCTTGGTATCAAAATGTAGCGCTTTACACTCCGGTTCGTTCAGCGCTTACCTCGTTCAAATCCGCTGCGCAGTTTTTCTGCCACACACGTTACGCATAATCCCATACATTTCTACGGCATACTTTTCCCATACATTTCTACGGGCGAATAGTAGCGCCCTCCTCATTATCTACTTCCGCATGCATTCTCAGCACAAACATACTTTTTAGAAAGGTGAACTGAAATTAAGAAGTAAACAACATGTGTGTTTACGGCTATATATTGCTAGCTAGGCGTGTTTATCTTTGCTAGCTGGCAATACGCACCGCCCCACTGGAATAATTAACATCAGTAGGAAATGTGGCGGAAATAGAAATTCCACTACTACAGGGAAACACACATCATCATAACACTGATCTACAAACACAGCCCCTCCCCACAGGCCGGTAGTCAGTTACATTGATGTACTCATACATTGAGGTTCCCTATTATACCCATACATTGAGGTACGCCATTATACCGATACATTGAGGTACCCCATTATACCAATACATTGAGGTACGCCATTATACCGATACATTGAGGTACCCCATTATACCAATACATTGAGATACCCCATTATACCCATACATTGAGATACCCCATTATACCGATACATTGAGGTACCCCATTATACCAATACATTGAGATACCCCATTATACCCATACATTGAGGTTCCCCATTATATCCATACATTGAGGTTCCCTATGATGCCCATACATTGAGGTTCCCCATTATACCCATACATTGAGGTTCCCCATTATACCCATACATTGAGGTTCCCTATGATACCCATACATTGAGGTTCCCCATTATATCCATACATTGAGGTTCCCTATGATGCCCATACATTGAGGTTCCCCATTATACCCATACATTGAGGTTCCCTATGATACCCATACATTGAGGTTCCCCATTATACCCATACATTGAGGTACCCCATTATACCCATACATTGAGGTACCCCATGATACCCATACATTGAGGTACGCCATTATACCCATACATTGAGGTTCCCCATTATACCCATACATTGAGATACCCCATTATACCCATACATTGAGGTTCCCCATTATATCCATACATTGAGGTTCCCTATGATGCCCATACATTGAGGTTCCCCATTATACCCATACATTGAGGTTCCCCATTATACCCATACATTGAGGTTCCCTATGATACCCATACATTGAGGTTCCCCATTATACCCATACATTGAGTTTCCCAAACATTGAGGTACCCCATTGTACCCCATACATTGAGGTACCCCATTGTACCCCATACATTGAGGTACCCCATTTGGGTTTACAGTAGCTTACAAAGCCCAGGATGCAGAAATGTGCGCATGTCATAAGGGGAATCCCCCTTCAAGCCTAGGACGTGCACAGGGAAGTTTTCGGTCGCCAGGGTGGCCGAATAGTGAGTGGTTTACACAACCGTCCACATAAACATGCACCTGTGGTACATACGGAATGCCCTTTAGAACAGTGTGCTGTAGTTTCTGCCTTTGTTTTATGTCACGGTGTCCCCTTCTATTGGGGGGGGGGTTATATTATTATGTCATTCTTTGCCGTGTCATGGTGATGCTGGCATTATAGGCCTGTATTGTACATGTGATAAAGTATCATATGACATTTTGGGGAATTTGAACTGGAACCATGACCCTTACAGTAGTGTGATCACATGATCACATGACACATGACACATGTTTTGACCTGTCTTGGTGATGTTCATGGTGGTGGGAGTTGTATAAGTACAGGGTAGGGTTCGGGGTGGTTCGACCACACCGAACGCAGTGAGGGGTTATATTTTCGGTGTAGAGCTAGGTTTTCTCCCACCGCCCCACTAGTTCAATGAATCCTATACTAATTCTTTGAATATCGCTAACGTATTTCCCTGGGTCACTCCCTACTTTTCCCCTTCATTCCTCTCCCTCCCTCAACCTCTCTTCCATGGTCATAATTCATGATAAAGTGTTGCACGTTATGTTGTCTTAACCTCTCTTCCTCCTCCTTCACCCTAGTTCTTTCTCGCTCTGTACTTTGTTCATTTCCCTCCCTTCTCGCCCTCCTTACTCCTGTAATGCCCCCCTCTTCTCCCTCGCCCCTATAGTTGATGCACATCAATGATGAATGGGACAAAGAGTACAGGGAGCAGAGAGAGGCGTTCCGCCGCTACCAGGCCGATGCCCAAGCTGCCCAGACTGAGAATCACACTGCCATTGCTCGTCTGAAGAACAACCTGGCGACCGTCGAGGAAGAAAGAGACAGACTCGAAGACGAGTTGGGTCGCTACCAGCGGGAGCTCCACGCTCTGAGGGAGCGGTTGGCCGTGTCTGAGAGTATGAGGATGTGTGGAGGAGGCGGAGAGGTGGTCAAACTCGAGGAAGAGCTCTCTCTACTGAGGCAGCAGGTGTGTGGGTGGGAGAAATAACGATACAACCAACAGTGGGACCTCTCTCTAAAGACACCCCTGAAATGAGGACACCTCTCTAATACAGACAACTTTTCTTTCCACAATAATAGCTATTGTTAACCTAAAATAAGGACACCTCACTTCTGGCCCATTGGTGTCTGGATTATAGTAGTTCCACTGTACCACAATCTTGTAGTTTTTTTCTGACATAATTGTAATTGCTCTTCCTACCAGGTCAAGGCATATGAAGAAGATTTCGAAGCGGAAAAGAGAGAGAAGGAGAGGCTGAGAGACGAGAAGCACTCGGCGGCAGTACGATACGAGGCTGAGAAGACGTCGCTCCAGCTGCAACTAGACCGTTGCCAGGCCGACCTGGCCCACTTCACCGCCGAGGCCAACCGCCTCGCCCAGCAGCTGAAGCTGAAGAACCAGTACGAGGAGGACCGATACAGGGAGCACCTGGAGAATAAGGTGACCTTTTCCCCCTCATAGTTTGCGACACAGTGTCGACGGTACTGTTTAAGTCTGGTTTTTTTACCTGTTTGAAAGAATAAGGGCCTAACTTCCCAAACACAATTTTACCCTCTGTACATGGACCCCTTGGTAATGGACCCCCTTGGTAATGACACCCCTCTCACTAATTTGGACAATTTCTTCTGTCCCATTGGGGTTCCACTGTGTGTGTTTGGAAAACAATGTGAGCTACTACATACATAAGAAAGTGTAATTTTCCAGAAGTGTCCCTTACTCGGAGGTTATAATGAAACTATGGTAAATCAATGTTCAAATTAGTGACGTTTTCTTATCTTGTTGAAGTTTCATTATGTATACTTTCCTGCTTCCCCGTATGACGTTTATAATTACAGGGGTTTGTTTCGCGGTCTCCTGGGAGTGGTCTACCTCCTCTCGATCCGTATGTGGAGATTGATCAGAAGAACATCCTCCTTCCGCCTCACCGAGCTGCCAGCAACGGACTCGCAAGCCGATCAAGGAATACCGTGCAAAACGGGACTCTTCACAATGGGCACCCCCAACTGGTGACCAACTTTGCCAAACTGTCAGTCGGAAATGAATACGTCGTCCCCACAGCCAGACTAAGCAATGGTGGTTGGTTGCCTCCGGTGCATAGCAACGGTCCTCGAAGACAAGGTGCCAATGTCTGTCGTCTTGTGGCCCGTGGAGTGGAGAAGGATGTGGTGTCAATCAAGAACAACTCTGACGGACTCAGCAGCAGTGACAGCAGTTCCTCGGTGGACGACAGCGATGGACTCGAAGAATGCGTCCCTGACCTTTCTCCCCCTCCTCCACCGCTCGCCAGCAAAGGTCGCCACGCCTGCCCACACTGCGCCAGACGCTTCCAAGACAAGAAGACCTTCCAACAGCACAGGGACAAATGTCTTGCATAACTATACTAAAGTAGGACCCCCAAGTGTGATGCATTTGTACATAATTTTGTTTTTTGCAAACCTTCTTCTTTATACCCTCCACTGAAGGAGAGTCGAGTAGCCTATGGGGGGTAGGCGTGCAGTTCTTTGCGCGCATGCGCATAGCGTTGCCGTACGTTTACGTGACGTAATTGTTGTTCGCGTGAATAGGGGGAAAGCCGGGGACAGGTGTCGGGAACCCCATAGTGCAGCTACCCACATGAAGTATACACCTGGAGTTTAGACAGAACAGTGCGGCAGTACTCCCAATAACATCACAAACTAGAACTGCTACGTTTCGAGATCCAACATCCATAGCAGCACGTCGATCGTCCGGGAGAAAGTAGCTATTCTCTAGTCTGAACACCCGGCCATATAAGATCTGTTGCTGTCCTGTCCTTCCCCGGAGCCCCGTTTCCCCCATCATGGCTCAACCTCAACCTTACCCTGGGCAACAACCGCCGGTCACCTCCGTACCTGGGCCGGGGAAGAAGTAAGTGCACTGCAAGTCAGTAGCATGAAGCGTTGCAGCGCGATATAGCGTATGCCCGGTAACAGTCAAGGGTTATATAACACCGAATCCTTCCTTCACCTATAGGTTGTAGGTACTATATATGTAGTGTAAGAGTTTTAGCTGGGGATTATTAATCGGTAGACTTTCACATTTTGAGTTTGTCCAGCTTTGTTTTTTTTGCTTCGTGCACGCGCACCAAACAAACAAACAATAGCGGGAAGACGAGCTACCTTCCTCCTGACGTGCTTCGTCCCCATCATCAGCAGCAACATGCAGCCCACAATCACTACATTAAGGTATATACATACATAACCTAATAATATTATAGCTGCACTATTGGCGGGACTTTCAAAGGAAAATAGAAAATAGTGTTTCACTGACGGGTGTCTGCTTACAAGATATTTTGCAGATGACAAAAAGTTTTTTATTTCTCACTATATAGGCTGCTCATCTACTATTATGAATTTTCATTTAGGATATGGGTCAGGGTAATATTGAAATCCCCTCAGGTGTACCATTACATCATCAAGTGAGCCAACTTACTCAAAAAATTGTTTCATTTTTCGAACAGGATCCTACCCATGGGCAGGTGCGCGATGATGCCCCTCCCCCTCTCCCGCCTAAACCGGGCCCCAAACCCCTCCAGAGACCCGCGGCAGTGGGGACCCAATTTTCACATCAGGGACCCCCAAGGGGGAACCCCCTGAACACTCATTCGTCTGGTGGCATCCCTCCACAACATCAACAGCCGCCATTTCCCTCACGACACCGTTTTGACCCTCCACCTCATGGAGTGAGTGAGGCCCTATAAAATTATTACTAGAACGAGCATTTTTTGTCGAGCAAAGTGACCTTCAATGTTGGTCTGCCGGACGGTTACGTTTATAGAGAAATCACCCGTTCATAAACAAGGGTTTGCTTTTTTCTGGGGGGTCAGTACGACAGAAGTTGCTGGATTCAGTTTTACACACATCACCATATGCAGCAATGTTTTCTTTTTCACTGTTTTCCGTGGCATTGCCAACTGTGCCAGCAGTAGCTTTTTGTACACGTGCGACTATAAAGAGCTTAGCGGTCAATTTGAAGAAAAATGCAGTGGATTTGCCTTTTTCAGTACATAGAAAAGTAGTACATGTGGTCTGGTTAGGGAGAATGTGGGGGGGCTCAACTGTAGCATATTGTTCTTCCATGTTCTAGGCAGCAGCATCGGTGGTGGGCAATGACGAACCTCAGTATGTCCACATGATGAGCAAGGAGGTAAATATACAAGTTAAGTAGCTGTAGAAGCTCTATGTTCTATAATAGTGCTTTTACACTTCCATTACTTAGCCGTTGAAGCTATATTATGTGCTATATAATGCTTATACACTGACATTACTTATGCCAGTGAGTGGTTTGGGATGTGTGTGTGTGTCTGTGTGTATTGCTGTAGGAGCAGGAGTTGGTTCGCCAACGAGCAAGAGCCAGTGACGCTGAATCAAACATAAGAGAGGTAATTGATTGGATCAGGTCCAACTCTTCAGTCTTCCGTACCGCATTATTTACAAGCCTCAGATCTTCAGACCTTTCTTCCCCCTAAAACATGGGAGGGGGACTTTAGAGTAGCTGTGTGCTCTGGAAAGTAATTGTATGGAGTGTTGTTGGAAAGTGGTCTGTGGATGAGAGATTCTTCTGTCCTCACCTTCTCCTACCTCCCTCCATACCCTGTACCTCACCTTTTCCTCTCTCTCTCTCTCCCCCTTCCTCCCCCCTCCCTCACCCTCCAAAGAGAGAGCTAGAGTTGTCCCAATGCCACACTGAGATCGCAAAGACCAGACAGTGTGTCCGCGACAAGAAGGAGGAGGTTAAGGCAAAGGAGCAGGAAATCACTCAACTGCGGGCGGAATTGGATCGCCTTCGTCAGGCAGCAATTGGTCGAGCCCAGCCTCTGGTATGCCTCAATTATTAGTACAATGGAACCAGTTATAATGGCCACACTGAATAAATAGATGTTTCAACCCCTTACACTATACCATGTTGTCTAACCTCAAAATAAAACTTAAAGAACACTGTCACTGAAAAGTGAAACCTTGGCATAAGGGGAGGAAATTGAAAGTGTCCTTTATTCAAGGGCAATTTTATGGGGCAGTGCCATTTATAGAGAGGTGTCTTTATTCAATGGGCCCTTTTTTGAAAGGGGCAGAACCAAGTGTCCTTTATAGTGAGGTGTTTATTCAGAGGCATCCATAAGATTAGTATGGGGCAGAACCAACCACAGTGTCCCTCATGGACAGGTGTGCTTTATTTGGAGGGTCCTTACTTCCCCACGCTCCTCCCATCTCTCATCTACTGTAGGTGGCGGGAAATGAAGCGGCGCTGCAGGCAGAGGTACAGCAGTACAGGAGGGTAGTTCAGGACCTTCGAGGTGAAATGGAGCAGTTGAGAGGACGGCAGAATGTAGCCACACCCCCTCCCTCCACTGACATGCAGGAACTAATTAGACTCAGAGGAGAGGTATACATATACGTACACTGGAACCTCTGACACCTTGGGGACATTGGGGACATCAAAAGTGTTCTTTATTCCTATGTAAGTGTCCCTTATTTGGGGAGTGTGGCAGAACCAAGTGTTCCCAATAGCGAGGGTCATTATTTATCCTCTTTTGGGGTTTTATGCATCATGCAAGCAGTGGAACCTCTGCTGTCTTTAGTCTTTAGGAGGAGTGTCCTTTATTTGCTAAGAGATTTCATTGCATATCATCAGCTACACTGTGTGTGGCATGTCTGTATAGGTCCAGTGGCACCACGGAGAGCGGCAGAGGATGCTACAGGAGATTGGTGTTCTCAAATCCTCCGAACAGGTCCTCATTGCACAGGTACTGTGACACTGTGGAGATCAACAAGTGTCTTTATAGGGAGGGGTCGACCTAATAACTGAATGAAGCTTAGGCTGGGACCATCAAAGTTGTCCTTTCGACAGAGGTGGAATATTATTGGGTCAAATAAGTGTCCAATATAAAGCGGTGTCGGAGCGCCTATTGTCATTGTATACTTACAGTATTGGCTTAAAACTGAGGAGTGTCCTTTATTTGAATGTTCATTCTGAGAGGTTTCATTGCAGCTACTAATATATAGTAGACCTGATAAGGTGTGCTTTATTAAACTGTCCATTATAATCCGGACACCAATGGGACAGAAGAAAGTGTCCATATTAGAGAGGTGTCCTTATTTCAGGGGTTGCAAAAACTGTTCTTGGGGAAAGAAAAGGTGTCCTTATTAGAAAGGTGTCCTTAGAGAGGGGTTCCACTGTACTGCCTCAGCATTGGTTGTCTACGAGACAAGCTCCACCCACTCTACTGATATGGACATGTACATCTGTACATATTATTGGTGCAGGTGAGGACGTACCAGGAGGATTTTGAGAGTGAGAGACAGGACAGGGAGAGAGCCCATGCCACCATTGACGAAATGAGGGAGGAGATTGCCAACCTCAACCATATCATCACCATGCTTGTGAGTCATCATTGGTCATCTGCCGACACTCTAGGATAGTTCAGTGTACAACCTGGGGCTAAAAACCCTTTGGATGCCATGTGTATCACCTTAAATAAGCAGAAATTGATGTACAATGTATTAACGCCTAGAATTATAGACATAATATATAAATTCTTATGGACTTATGGAGGCTCTGGGCATATATAATATATATAATATGCCCATGGCTGGCTAAAGGTTTAACCATGTCCAAGAATGACGTGCTGCAAATAATCAACAAGGTTTGGGAGGTATATAGAATGATCTATAGTCGTTGTTAGTGGTGCCTAAAGTCCATGTTAAGCCACTATCAACACAACAGTAGACATGACAGGCAGCTTATAGGCCTTCTATTATAATCTTCTCTCTGTCTCTTTCAGGGTGGACAGGAGCAACAACAGCAAAACTTCAATCCTCCTTAGAAACAATTTTATTTTTCTGGCTCTTATAGCAGTATATACAACACAGTGCTCATTTGCGACATTCATAATTCATTTTAGTTTTTGTCTTTATTTACCCTCGGCGCGCATGCGCAGCGAGGGTACGGTTGGGTCTCTGTGTTACTCTACATACATCTCACTTCTCGAGTGTTTGTTCGTCTCACAAAGGATATGACCTACTTAACGGGCAATGAAGGTCAGAAATTTCGAACGGTTTTCTCTGAACCTGCTCCGTTGCAAAGCTAGAGCGCGAAAAAGCCAATTCGCAACGGACGAGATGGCTTACCACGGTCTGATCTATCCGCGTGCTCTGCGTACCTCGGAGGCACAAGAAGATGCAACGCAGGGCGTGTATCGCCTCTCGGATGCTATCTAGTAGTGTCCCGCGTCAGACTGCGCGAGCTGGCAAGCTATAGCTAGCTAGCTAAACCCAGCCCATCAATTAGTGGTACCGCGCATGCGTTTACTTACGCGTGCGCGTAACAATGCGCGCGCAAAGGGTTTGCACTTCAAAGCTTTTCATTTTTTCCGGCACGATAAAAAAAAATGCACCAAAGAGTATTATACGAAACTGTGTGGTTGTGATCTGATCTCCTCTCCTATATATTCCTGGTAGATTGGGACTATATAATTATAGAGAGCTGTTGCCCCTTTCTGGAGTCCGTTATTTTATTGATAATAATATGTACAAAGAGCATAAAAGTATTATACACAAGAGTGTAAGAGATTAAAGAACACGGAAAAGCTACGCATAATGTGGTGCCACAGACATGACAGCTGGAGGCTCAGTTAGGAGAGTGTGTGTGTGCTGATCTGGCATGTACTGCAGAAGGGTGAAGACTGGCTCAGGTATAGGCGCCATGGGTTTCTTCTCCCCTCCACAATACATGACAGCCCTACACACACACACATCGCAGCGACCCATTGTCGATAGGTAGTCCTCAGATGATGGTCAAGTTCACATTAAAACAGTGCTCTTTGGTCTTGGACTCCTGAGTGTTATCGTACAACATACAGAGATCATGCCTAAACTTTTCGTACTTTTAGCAAGCTAGTGGAGAGAAAGACAGGAAAAATAACCATTCCTGAATACCTTACTATAACTGGAGGGTGCAGTGGCCTAAACCTTTCAGCAAAGTAGTGGAGGTAAAGGACAGGAAAACTCAATGCCTGAGTATTGCTGGAGAGTGTCAGTACAAAACATACCTACCCCACATCTTTCTTCTTACCCTGCGATTGACCTTCGACGATGTGAGATAAAGTGGAGCACAGCCACAACAAGGTAGTACCACTCAATACATGATGATGGGGCCAGCCAGCGTGGGCCCTGGCATGTACTGCGGAAAGGTGAGGTGTGCCTTTATAAGGCAGCATCTGCCCCCTCTCCCCTCCACAATACATGACAGCACACCACTCTGGGCGTCTTTGGAGGGAGTGGCCAAGATGTCTGACTGACTGTACTAGCCCAGAAGTATATTCATTAGTTTCCTCTGGAGAGAGAGAATAACAAGATGTTTCGATATCTGTGAGCGAGTGTTAGAGAGAGAGAGAGAGAGAGGGAGAGAGTGAGAGGAAGGGAAAGAGAAGTGGGCAATCATAAAGTCATCAGTTAACATGATGGAAATCTGTAATTAAATACGTGATGATTTCTGAGAAATGGTGCCGAATATGAAATGCACGTATCAATGATCTAATTAGTGTGCGTGTGTACGTTGAACGGCATGGCTATATATGACTTTGTAAACTAGGGGATAGCCAATAATCATAATACATGCGGATAAGGTATATATAGTCAATTGATATACAGCAGAAAGTATGGAGACAGAGAACATTATTGTATTGCGTCTATATTACACAGGTATCCTTTATGCATATACTTAAGTACATGCATTGCAATCTGCATGAATGAGTTCACTCTATAAGGACAAAGTTCGTGCCAGCATGTCCTAAACGTTTAGAGGTTCGGCTAAATATCAACTCACAAACTGACACTGGCCACATAAAGTTCAGCTTTGCTCGGCGGATAATCATCATCGCCACGACGATCGAGGGGCAGTACAGGAGGCCCTGGCATGTACTGCGGAAGGGCGAGGGTGTGCTATAAATAGAACACTTGTGCCCCTCTCCCCTCCACAATACATGACAGTTCCACCCAACTGCTCAGCAGCTTTCTTCGAGATGAGTGTGCAGATGGAACCTCTTATAATGAACACAGAACACACACAAAAAAACAGAGGTCAGAGGTTAAACAGTGTTCAGGTTCTACCTTCAGGATAATAATAAGTGGGTGAGTCTCTGGCGTTCCAATATTTTCCAATTTGGTTATTGTACTACATGCCTTTTAGCAG
The DNA here is from genome assembly GCA_030341885.1 of Geodia barretti. Lineage (NCBI taxonomy): Eukaryota > Metazoa > Porifera > Demospongiae > Tetractinellida > Geodiidae > Geodia > Geodia barretti. The sequence goes on from CASHTH010001645.1 coordinate 134,091, forward strand.
CCTGGCATACGCTCTCGAATTCATTCAATCTTGCCAAAGGCAGTTTACACAATAATTATTACAAAAACCTTGTAACAGCTGACCGAGGTGAGATTAAAGGCTGGTGGTTGATTAATCGTGTTTGGGATGTCTGGGAAATATCCACGATATCAGACTAGCTACAGTAGCACACACTCTGGTGCTTTTGATGTCCAGTGGAATTTATGCTCCACAAGACCAGGGATCCTTTAAAGCCGATTGGAACTTCTGAAACACCACGAAAAGTGTCCATTTTCAGTGGTTAAATAGATTATAGTACTAGTCTTTATAGGGAGTTGTCCTTTACTCTTTATCTTATCTCTTTTTATAACAGTGTCACATTATAGCTTCTGTGTGTTTGTCTTGGATTCATCAATACCATACAACACAGATGGCAAGGTAAGGGTTGCATCATCTTACGTAAGAGCTGGTAGAAAATACCATGTGATGCACGGGCATTTTCGGCAGCACATATCCTCATATGGACATGCGGTAGGAAAGCTATGTTGGCACGAGGAAGAGATGAACTTTCATGACAAAATTCATAACACCTGCCAATACTCCCTCATTTCGGTTGGACCTGCAAACTGAACCGTTCGTCTACAAAACGGTGAAAGCGAGGGGATAAATCCCCCATATTGGGTCGTACATAGTAAAACTATGGGGGCAAAGGACACGCTGGGGAGTTACGAGCTTTATATAAGTGCACCTTGTGAACTATAAAGGGCCGCGACACTGGGCTAGGTTGTAAGTTGGACACCAGTGTGGTAAGGCGGGCACCTCCGTTAATTCACGCACCAGCTGTCGGCAGATTACGTAACCCACCAGCTGCTAATGTTAGAAGATCATCCGTATCAAAATACACGGCCCCTGTCCCGATGGGGGATTATGGATGGTGGAGTTACCGAGAAATTTAAGTGGAACCTCCTATAATGAATAAAGGACACCCTCGTATGTTGCATCATATTATATAAACCTATGGATAAAGGTACACGGTCCCAGGGTGTCAGAGGTATAATATCTAGTATAATATACACCTTACAGCTCGTTGGTATGTGTCTCCAAAGAGCCTTGTTACTCCATCTTCGCCATAGCCAAGTCTGTAAGGCAGTACGGAACATATATCACATCTTGGTCCCACATTCTAAAGCCAAGTCCTTCGGTCTCAGTCGACGATGTAAAACCAGCTTCTCGTATAGCCTTATTTGGGTATGGTGGGTAGGGCGTGCCCGCCTAATGGATGATGTAATCCTTGTGTAATGTAAAATGGGGCGTTTGTTTGGGAGTGAGGGGGTGGACTTGACAAGCAACTGCCAAAATCGTACTTGTAAATATCGCAGTGGAATCCTTGCTACCCTTCTGAATTCAAACAAGAACGTATGCTTACACGCACACACACACATACAACAACAGTCATAAGGGATATGTACTGGAATAGATACTAAGGCTGGGAATAACCTACATACATGTATATACAGTGGTGCTGTTTAAGCAAACAAGTGTCCTTTTTAGAGAGTATGTGTGTACTAAATGACAATATACAGTGGAACAATAAAAACTCACTTTCCCTCCTTTGTGATGTGGAAGCTGTAGTCCAACCTCTTCTGTCAGTCACCGAGTCATTGGTGGTTGCCATGGGCTGCAGCCCTGGCATGTACTGCGGAAGGGTGAGGAGGTGGGCTCTAAATAGAGCTCAATTGAACCCTCTCCCCTCCACAATACATGACAGTTTCTGACAGCCAACCAAATCCCACTTCAGCAAAAAGTCCAACACCTTTAGTATGTAAAAAATATTGCAATGAGCATCACTTTCTGAGGATGCTATAAACGATATGAGGTTAATGTCCAGGCTGCCTAGCAAGAATTCTAATTGATGCACACTTGTTTTTTAATTGCGTGTGTGGGTTTATTTCTACATAATCAACGCAGAGACCTGCCAAACAGAGTCAATATGTCACATATTGCCCACCATATTGCAGCCAATTAGCTACGCAGACAACATGGGGGGGCCAAGTTTCAGAGATGCGATATTGCTAAACTTCGCCATATATGTACCAATGGAACTACAGTAGAACCTTGGACTGAAACATTATTGCGTCATCAATTCTTAGGTCAACATAGAGCACAAAGTGTCCTCTATAATATAAGGAGAGGTGCTGTTTATTCATAGTGTCTATTATATAAGAGGCTCCAACATATATCATATCACTTGTTAACACCAATCTAATGGCTCGATAAAAATGCCTGTTTAGGTGGCTAAATTGGAATACAAAAGATTCCAAACATACCTTTGAACGAGACAGCTTTCTTACTAAAATGGGTAGAAATCGATGACAAGACATTTAGTAAATGTGTAATACACAGTTTAAATCCTGCCCAGCTGTACGTAAAACTGGACTACAATGGCCACACATATTGACACATTATACTTGATCACACAAGAGGCCTGATGATTATATGCTGTATCATGCCACCATGTATGGATGTACAGCTGTAGTGGTACTCTCAAAGACAGAATCTTGCTGTGCCACAAAAGCACCTCACTATAGCTTCACAAACAGCCTTTATTAGCCCACATGCATCAGCCCATACATCGACCTTAAGTGTACGCATGTATACACATGTATGAACTATATAAATCACCTAGAAGCCTATAGAGCGGCCTCGTGTATACCCTACCCTTAAGATTCAAGGTACATAGGCATGAGTATGCATTATACAATGCCTATATACAGTAGCTCACATGCCTAACATTGACACAGCGTGCACATGAAATCCCAAATATTGTACTCCAAACATGCACACACGCCCTCTCCCTCCCTGCTCGTATGGAGTGAACTCGCAAACCACAACACACCACGCACAGCCAAACCACATACTCTTCAGTATCAGTTCTCCCTCTCAATCACACAGGCTCAACTATACACATATAGACGCTGCAAATCTCATAATAGCTATGTGTGCACCCTAGCCTGGATGAATGAAGGGGTTATGAAACAAGGAAGTGCACAAATACACACCCAAGGACGAAAATAAGTAGTCATTTTAGCAGGCCAAATTGTTGTTACCCCTCGTTACATAACCATCACCCACGGCTGCACTTGCTGATGAAATGAATGCTGGATTGAATGTCTGCCTTAAGCATCTAAAATTATATTACTCCGTACTCTTGTGTTGGAACAGTAGTATATATGGTTATTCATGCATAGCACAGTCTTAGTCAAATGCAGTGTAGGTGTACATAACATTACGCTAACAAAGCACGAGCTGGCTGAGGACGCATTATATTGCATTTGTGTCTATTTAATGGGCTGTGAAATACATTCAGCGGTATTCAAACAGAAAAACTATCCAGGCTTATTATATTTCTAGGTAAACCCTAAAATTTAAATTTGGGCCACTTTCGGGGGTTAATAAGAGAAATAGGGGTGTCAGCCGGGTTTGGAGCTAAAATTATAATTTTGGCCCATGAGAGTGTTTGTGTGGCCTAGTTTGCCGATACCTATTGTTTTGCTGGGCCAACTGCCTTGGGAAGAGGGCGAGGGGCTGCTAGCTGTAACTTCAACTTCTGTTTCGTTCCCAGGCCCCCACGAGCTGCCCCGGTGGCTCAGTTGGTAGAGCACTCGCCATGACAGCAGGTCCGAATCACACCTACCAGGGTAGCTCTTCCTTGAAAAGAAGAGTTCTTTTGGGTGTAGTCCCCTTGTTGATGTAGATGATAGCTAAAGTGAGATCCTAGCATTGACCCACGGGAGAGCCAGTGGTACTTTCATGCATGTCACATGGTTTTAGCTAAACAAGTAAATCTAAAAAAAGAGGCATATAGGCTTACCTGGTCTTCCTAAGCATTCTCTGATTGAATACAGCCAAGAATAAGTTAGAGATACCAGATCCAACAAGACTATAACATACAGCTCTATGGTCCACATTATTTTTATGGTTGTAATTGCTGAAATTAGTAGGAGCAAAGCAATTTGTTCAGTCGTTATGCGTCATTGACTCACAGTTACATAACAGGACTAAGGGGGCACGTAATACACAACGTAGTACGCAATTATAATGCAATAAGAAGTAATTATAGATTACCACTCCAACTAGTCTCACTATACCCTCTGTGCTGTCTTTGCCGTACATAACTCACCGACCGCCCTTTTCCCATTCAGCATAAAAGGGCACGGACACCCGTGATTTCGGAGGCAAGGTAACCGTCTGAGAGACACGCAGGCAAACCGGCACCAAGTTGCCGAGGTTACAGTTACGAAATTGCCATACAAGTACGTTTGGTCATTACTCCACGGTCACTATCTGTTGCATGCAGTCACATGAAAGAGAGTTGGGACTTTTTCTACACGTCTATATTATGTGTGAGTCCACATATATTACGTCATAAAGTATAACAAGGGATGTTAACTGTACGTCCAAATACTGTGCCTTACAGGCAAATGCCACGCCCGACCACACCCAAAGAACTAGCCTTCACCTTTACTTGTGCAAAATATTAGTTCTTAGTGGTGATTTAACGAACAAACAAGGAGCATAAACGCATAAGTCAATAGGATTCTACCTATAGCTCAGTGAGGGTTACCTTGATTAGCTCAAAAAGGGTTAACCTCAAAAGAGCAGGGTTCAATGAGGGTTAAAACATTATTAGCTCAGAGAGGGTTTTTAAAACTGGTCCCTCAATCGGACTCAAGCACCCACATGAGCTCAATGGGGTCTCAATGACAGTTGAAAGGAAGGACAAATTGAAAGCAAGCAGGTTGTCGTACCAATTGCTACAGAGTTCATGCTTTTGTCGACTCCTTTCCAGTGGTGTGCACATATACTTGCATACATACATACATACATACATACATACATACATACTTGCATACATACATACATACATACATACATATACATACATACGTAACCCACATTGACATCTATAATAATAATATAGTGCTATGGCAAGAACAATGAGATGTTCGCTATTCAGAAAAGAGCCCTTTTTCTATAAAACCTGAAAAGGCGAGGGGAGGGCCTTACACGCCTGTTTCATCCATGCAGTTTGTTCACACCTAGATATACCAATTCTTGGTAAATGTTCGTAAGCTGAATGCTACTCTTGTACAACAACAGTAGCTTAACATGAAGGGAAAGCTACATAGTAAAAGGACTTAGACATGGTCTAAAAGGCTAACCCAACACTAACATAACTTGAAATCTGCTCGTGAAGCAAAGGAGGACGTAACGTTCTGTAAGGCAAATGTATCAAATAACAGCGGCTATTGATGGCATAGCATTAATCTGGCAATAATAAGCGCTAGATGTCTCAGACCTCGGTGTAACTTAAGCCAGAATTCCGGGAACAATATGGATGGAAACCCACACACACACACGCACAACACGAACCATGCAACACTGGTGGCCTCGTCAATATCATTAGCGACACCGGTACACGGCGTCCAATGGGTGGGTGCAGTACTGGGGAGTCGTGAGTTGGGGAGAGGGATGGCACGTGTCGCGTGTCGCTCGGTTGTGAGTTAACTCTACCACCTCACAGGTTGCACTGTAACCCGATGAGGCGTCTCGTTTCCAAGATCTACAGCAGTCACCAACCATGGTCTAGCCTTCTCTGTCTGTCTCTATCGTCTGCTTCACACACACTCTCTCTCTCTCTCTCTCTCTCTTGAGTCCAGAACACACCTGGAAATCCACAGACGATTACTTCACAACTATAGCTCGCTCACAAAACCTAGCTGTTAGTACACCAATAATGTCACGGTGGGCAAAATACAAGGAAATCCGCATGCCTTCCAACACAGCAATTTTAAAGCGACACTATCACATGCTTGTCCCCCATAGAGCCCATATAACACACATGACACCACGAAGTCTTGCACTACTAGCATATGCACACATCGGGACTCCATAACTGAGTGCTCAAATATTAGACTACGAGTCAGCAGTACAGTTCCTATACAACAGCAACGCGACAAAAAGGAATTTTAATGAGTAAATGATCTAGCTGTGTACCGAGAGGGGCAAGCCAAGCTCGCACAAGGCCCTCGAAGTGCGTGTGTATTAGGTCGTAAGGTTACCATGGTTTGGCTGGGAATAGCCTAAGGTGTCGTCGCCGCCCGATAAGATCCATTCACACGCCGATTTGACGTTGGCACCAGGCAATATTGCTTCATTCATCATCTAACAGTTAGCTAACAGCTGCAATCAAGGGCCTTGCTGTACATTGTAATAAGTATTAATATTTACAGTAGAACCTAGAAGAGAGACAGGGAGAGAGAGAGAGAGAGAGAGAGAGAGAGAAGGAGAGAGAGACAGACAGAGAGAGAAGGAGAGAGAGAGAGAGAGAGAGAGACAGAGAGAGAGAGAGAGAGAGAGAGAGAGAGAGATATGGGGGGGCGGTGAAAGCTCGCGCGCGGAGTCTATAGCAGTGCAGTGTACAAACCTCAATCCCTTTCTCACAGCCAAATGTACAACAGAAGAGGTCGAAAACAATTTCTTTCATTCCAAAGAGTTCCAAAACTAAAAGCGTAAAGAGCATGAGAAGGACACCATGTTCAAGAGAGCTGCCAACAAAGCCTTGGAAAAGGTTTCAAGGCTAAACCCAATGCTAGAAATAGGCTCTTTATATACAGTGGAACCTCTGAATAAAGGACACATGTTCCAGCTTGTTAACCATGAAAATTGTCCTATACGGGAGCATCCTTTAAATAACATTTGCACCTTATCAAAGTGTCCTTTATACTGGTGTACTCTGTTCAGAGCCTCCATTATAAGAGGTTCTCATTGTAGCGTAGTACAAACGTAGTGGATCTCTGAAGCGGGAAATAATTTGCGACACATGGCCTGAAACCCAAGCCAACGAGATGCCAATGGACCACCATGGACCACCAATGAACTTAGAGCCCGTGGGTTCCGCGCATGTGTGTGTGTGTGTGTGTTCCATTAGTATAACACCCACAGTGTTATTTGCCAACTGCAACGAGGCAATTGTACTGCAAACAAAAGCAACACCGACACCCAATAATTCTGCTCAGAGTTGCACTCACTAACCGACACAATAGTCATCATAGTACATATGCACTGCACATACTTCATTAGTACATTTATGCATGCAACTTTGCAGCATAATACTTGGACAATAGCACCACACACTTATCCACTATATAGTACAAAACAAAAACACTGTTTATCAAAAGGGTATATACCATCAGTGTACATACGTAGATCGTGTTGATACCACTGATTGCATAGTTGGTGCATGCCTCTAAAAAGCAGTGATTTTTATGCTTTTTTTCTGGAATCTGTACACTACAGCATGCAATATACTCTTCGTCAATTTTTGAAATTGCCAGAATAAGAATGAGCAGTGTATCACGATGCATATGTACACATACATAGGTGAACAAAAAGTTATGGCCATCCATCTGATTGGTAAGAGGGGAGCAAATCCGAGAAATTAGAGTAACATAGTGCGTCGAGGCAACGAAACTAATGTGCTGTCCCAGAATGTACTACAGCCATAGTAGACACTGCCTCGTGTGCAGTAATAGCTATAGCAGCACACAATGCAAAATTCAGCCTCCTCTTACTACTGTGTGTGTGTGCGTGCGCGTGCGTGTGCAACATGCTGAAAAAGACATGTGATCAAAGATCACTACAAGCTCCATTTCTACTCGAACTCCAAACTACAACATTATTACAGTGTCACATAAATGGTAGCCTTCCATTGTGCCCTATTTGCAGGGAGTAGTGTGTATGATATAGGTTTAGTGGCATCTGCTGAAAAGGCTTGGCCAGGTATAGTGAACAAACTTGCTGCTAACAACGCCAGACACTGCAAAGGGTGGTGGTTCCAAAGGCACAAGTGTGTTTTTTTTGCCGTTGTTACAGTTACATAAGAGCCAGCTCATTTTATGTACACAACAAATGCAGCAGGCAAACAACAGAACTTGCAACGCTTGCCAACCTCGCTAACACAAACAGAAAACGTGCAAAAGTGGCACTGGCTGCACCTTACATGCAGGCTGCAAGAGCAGGGCACGACACGAGAAATTGTATCACATCCTCACCTACAGTTGAAGGTCGGTCTGCTCGCAGAAAATCAAAGACGGCAGAGCTCCAAACACGGCCGGCCAGGGTGTCTTGGCCACAACTCTGCGATCCCCGCTGCTTTTTATTGATGCGCACATGGCCGGCTGGAAGCGCATGCGGTTAAACGCCCTTCCGCTCCGTGAGCGAACTTCCGACGTATCGCTGACGGCATGCGTCGGCGTCGGCTGTGCAGTGGGATCCGTTGTCTTTCTGAATTGAAGCATGCAGGTTGTGGCCCGACTGTGATACATACAATGCTTATATAGCGCTCAGAAGTGCTTACTGTTCCCGTGTGCATTCGTCACATGATGCATGCGAACAATACAACTGGTAGCCTATTACTCTTGAGGCATTGTAGTGTGCATAGTAGAACCATTCTGTTCGCCTGTGTAGTCACCTTCCCTCTTGTCATAGAGCTGAAAGGCTCACACGCCTTGCAGCAATCCTTTGGGACGAGTAGGCAACAAAAGTGATCGTTAATATCGCACGTTGTTGAGACCTTTAGCAGGTCAATACCGGTGGGGCTCCAGCGTCCCTTGTCACCTGTTCTCTGAAAGATAGAGAGTGTTTGTCAGAGGGTGCCAGCTTGTCCTTTGAGACCTCGAAACACATTAGCACACTATTTGTGGCTCTTGTGCCCAAACTGGTGCACTCGTGTGTGTCGACAGCTTCAAAAAGTTTCTCACCCACATCACACGTACACACACACACACACACACACACATTGCGAAACTGTTTGAGTACCTAATGACACCCTGTTGTAGAAGCATGATTTAATAATGAGCATTTCACCAACAAATGTATTACAGTGTTTGCAGTGTGTGTGCTTCATCGTGAAGGAAATGTTTATAACGCACGTGTAGATTCCCTTCAGTGTTGTGCATGCTGAGACAGTTTATTATGTTGTGTTGTACAACAGCTGGGTCTGCTGAGTGTATAGCTACGCTATGGAAGAGCCCTCTGGATAGGAAACATGGGACCCATATCAGCTCTGTGTTTTTATGTTGTCCTGGGTGCATTTGCTCTCGGGTGTCAAATACCTAGACCATGTTAGGAGCAGGAGATATCCACAACATACGCTGGGATTAGAGCCATGTTGAAACTCAGCTCCATAATAGTGAGTCCACCCTTATAAACAATTTACCATTTTCTCCCTTGGGGAGACCATCTTTTCCCTAATTCAGCATACTTTTCTAACAGTTAGACATTACTCTTGGCTGGTTATGCTGTGTTCAGGTTTAATCAGACAAGACCAAGGTACTAGTACTGGACCCAGGACAATCTTCTATATACATGGCAGCTGACAAAACTATATACAGTGGTATGATAGCAACCTCCCTAAATGTACGCTGCATTGTGTGATTGTGTATTGTTAACTTGGTACGAAACACAAATTAAGTGTGTCACGAGTCAAAAGAAGTGTGTTTTGAAGTAGTCATTGAAAAGGCACGACAATGCTACTATGGTGTATTGTGTCCAAAGTGGCAGCTGCTCGTCATACAGCAATTTGCTCTCTTAACTGGTCATCCATAGTCACCAAACAGATCCGACAAGAGAGGCTGCAAGCTAATACACAATGTGAAAAAAAAACATCCTATAATGAACAATAAAACACTGCATGAAAATTGATTTTAGATCAACCACTGTGCATGGTGGAACCAGTACTTTGTGCACTAACATTGGCTCTCTTCTCCAAAGTATATAATAAGACCAGGAAAGTGAAAATAGAAGACAAAGTGTTGGCGATTTCCAGTTTGAGACTTGAAGGTAGCACATCCTTTTCAACTGGATAAATATTGATGTTGAAGGGCATATACTTGTGACACAACAGCCGGTGTATGGGGGATTGAACCTGTTCATCTGATCTTCAGATTGTCATTGCAGAACCTCTTCTCGCTCTAAAATGAGGAGACCTCTGGAGGACAACTTTTCCAAGAAACGCTGGTATATATAATTATATACCTCCCCAGGACTATGGATACCTTTTCTGTCCCATATGGTGTCTGGACAAGGCCAGTGCTGTACAATCGCTATGTTTAATGTCAGTCATGCATTCGCATCAGTGGTAATGTTAGATTCTCAAAAGGACGAGTTAAAAGAGGACACCTCTCTATATAGGAAGAATCTTTCGTGCTAATAAGACCACACATGTCCTTATTCATTGCATGGAGGCAGATGGACACAAATAGAGTGTATCTGGATTCTCCAATGATGTTCTGCTCCATCCAATAGCTAATCAGAATGTGCTGTGGTAGTATGAAAGAGCTCAGAACTTCGTGTTGTTTTGAGACTAGGCTCAGCATAATTGCAGTTGTCTCCACAAGCAACATGGGAGCAGTGATTTAATTCTGTTGTCAACACTGGAGTTCATCTTCATCTGGATTATACAGCTCATTTGGGAGACTGAGACCTGAAACTGTTAGCCACAGCCTTATAATGATTAATAGGTTCTTGGCAATATTAAATGCTACTAATTAATGCCAAAGAACAAGAATGAATTTGCTAACTCATTAACAGAATAAAAAATGTACAGTGATTATAATAATACACATAATTATGCGGTAACAAACACAAGTATATCAGTAGCTATACACTCGAAGACAACAGCAATTCCGGTCACAAACACTGCATAGATATGTTTCTGAGGTACGTACTCCTTGTATATGAAGAACACCTGCAAATTAATAATAATTATAATAATGAGGCTTGTGCAAAAATTATTAATTCGAATAAAGGACACATCTGGTGCTATTACTTAGCGAATCATTTTACCACTGAACAAAGGAAGCCTCTGATAAAATGACAATTTGATCTTGTATTTTTTTAAGGTTCCATTTGTACTATTAAAATTATCTAGAATTAGTAATGGCTCACCATGAAGAAGGGAACTTGTGCAAACACTGCAAAAAGAAAGATGACTTGTTACACTAATGTCAGACTAAAAGTGTATAAAGAAAGCTCACCAAGTAAGCTGGCAAGTAGGAGAATGTAAAGCTTGGTTACTCTCCAGGACTGAATAGATGCCATTAGAATAGAGAGCTGCAGAGATAACACCACACCACTATATTATATCTCTTAGAAATATTGCAGGTCCTGCAGTGGATCCCACGATGATTTATGATCACATTATGCGTGGTAAACTGACCACACACCTCGATTGTAACCTATGACTTAGTTCGGTGGAAAAGGAAGTCTATAGTTACAAATCTGAGTGAAATGTGCCTCACTTTCTGAAGCAAAAATGTCCTACAAATCACGGTAGTTTATCTGGTGACTACTCTAGAATCCAGTCAAAACCATTGCACTCATGTTCTGCAGTTGTTCAGTAGCTGTATAGGTAATCAGGTGGTTCAACCTTGCCTCCTGGAACCTTTCTACGAGCACATTGAAATTCTGGGGAAGCATGCCCCAGACCCCATATGGGGGGTTATTTATAACACAGAGTTCCCAAACTTAAACTCCTTTATGAACCCCTGATTCACATTGGCATGCTCCAATATTTAACCTATTTAATAATATAGTGCAAGGAAGGTGTATAGCAAGAGACGAAAGGTAAGAAGGAAAAAGCATCCATATTGCTGGTGAATGTGTTCTTTTGTTCATTGGTTCACTCACAATAAGATTGAGGACCACAAACGCCAGAAATCCTCCCAGAACCAGTTTCTGGATGAGAAGAAAATTACAGTGTTAGCTCCAAGCTAATCAACGCATTGGAGTGAAATGGACACTCTGAATAAGGGCCACCTTACTCGTCTCGTTGGGCTATATAAACATCAGACATAAAGGTCATATTATATATTCCCAGATAATTGGGCACTAAATGGAATAGGAGTGTCCTAAGGGGCCAATTACCGCAGTGTTATGGCCAGTCCACGAATATACTTTATAACTCGTAAAGGTATATACATTATTCCAGAATCCCGTCACTTGCTGGCGCGCGTCCTCTAGACTGTTTTGCTCACTTACAAAAATTTTATTGTCCTTGTTTTCCTTCCATATCGGCTTTGGACCGGCGGCAGAGGCGTCTGTCGTCGGGGGAGCAAACAGAGGCCGTTTCTCGTCGTCCATCGCGTCTGTGTCGCTCGGAGAAGCAGACAAGCGAGCAGCGCAGAGAGCTACGTAGAGTGGGGCTGGAAGCCGGGGGGTGGGGCTAATATCACGTGACACCGCAGCGCGCGTAAAACGTTCGTACACGTAAACGTAAACGGTCGCGTTTTGCCTGGGTAAATCGCGAAAGCTATAGTACTTACAGGTTTTCGTCCACGTTTCTCCTCTCTGAGCAGCAACTCCTGGTGCGGACGGTCTCCCTGAGTGTTGAGTAGTATGGGTCGCCTTTGCTCACTCTCCGTCCAGCCCGATTTGGAAGACGCCATGGTTGCGTAGAAGGGGGCGTGGGCTCACGAATCCCCAGTTTATGGCTACTATTCCATCCACCAGCCTGCATTTATGCTCTTAGGGGTACAAGGAGCTAAAGAGTCTTGAAAGTTGTCAAGAGTGAGATTACCTAGGCCACCTCGTTGTCTAGTGATGCGTGAACAATCTAGCGATGTTGATGCGTAACGTAAGTAAGTACATAGATACGTCGAAACGCAGTGAGAACCGCGCTGTCACGTGAATATAGCGTTCTGCACAGCGGCGGCGGAAAGCTCCAACGAAGACGAGTGCGGAGCTCTATAGAGGGACGAGACACGCGAGACAAGATGAGTGGAGTCAGGCCGAAGAGAGGTATGGGGCCGGAGAGACCCAGTCAGAAAAAGGAGCCCGCTAGGGCGTCCACGGCGGACGTGACGCCCAGGGACTCCACCGAATCGTCTCCTGCACTCACCGACAGACCGTTCCTAGAGAGAAGAGCACCCGTGAGTGGCCAGCCAGTTCGCGAGCTTTGAGTGTGTTCGCCGTAGCCGCGCATCTAGAATTTCCGTCTCGTGCTAGTGCTTTGTAAGCCACACCCCCCATTTTCGGGGGCATAGTTGGTATGCCATGCCTCCCTTTTCGCAAACTCTATCCCAGGCCTTCTCGCTCCCTTTTAATAATAGCACTTTGCTATGGATCAAGTCTATATTGTGCATATGTGGACACTCCAAATAGATGATGCCTCTTTATAAGGGACACTCATTTCGTTCCTGTACTAAAATACTTGGTAGTAGTGTGTGTTTTTAATTAACCTCTGTCTTGCATAGTACTTCACTTTGCAGTCCAACTCTTTGTTTCAAGCATGGGAAAGTGAAGTGTTATTCTTGTTGTGTGTCCGTCTGCAGAAGCTCCTCATGTTAGCTGCCACCATTGTCGTCGGAATCATGTTCATTGTAAGTGTGGATACTGTGTGAAACTATGCAGTGATTGAGCAAGAACTGACGAGTAATCTTAATGTCTGTCTACTCCTCTGTTCGGGCGAGGGGTATAGGGGATTAGAGGTTTAGTAGAAACATTTTAACGCAATCTTACAGTAATTGCATTTACTCTGTTAGTGTGTCTGCAGAGCACGAAGTTTAAACCACTGTACGTGATGTAACACGTGGAACTGTTTTGAAAAAAATTTGAAGGTGCGCAAAACTGAATAAATGCACAGTGTGAGAGACTGCAAAAATTGAGTATTATCTCTCGAAGGTGTCCCTATAATTATTACCCAACGTACACACAAGTAAACTTGCTTTGCTTGCCAATGTCACCCCTAATGGAATAAGAATGGGGTAATGGGATAATTGTGTGAACTGTGTAAGGTACTCTGCACGCGACAACTCCCCAGTTTGTCCTCGCTGTTCTCAAAGACACGTGCACTAGTTATTACATCCTTACTGATATATCACTCGTAACTGAATTAGGTGGTAGAGCAGCAGCGATTTGTGTTGCTGGCTGACCTGGCGTGCGTAATTTGTCTAGCGCTATTAGTTGCTGTGTTGTTGGCCGGGCAAGACAGTTTAGGAGGTGGTGTGTGATACACATGTCAGCAGTGTGTCTAGAGGACAGCTTGTGACAGGTTGCATTCTGGCTCAATGGGAGATGGGTCTATGGCTGGTATGCTATGAACTATAATTTCATGCTGATCAATGAGGCGGTTGTAGTGCAGTTCAGAAAGTTGCAGTTTCACGCTATGAGCCATGTATGTGCATGAGTCATAAGGCTTTTAACCCCACATGAAAGACTATAATCTGTACATTTATGACAAAGCTAATTGCTCATCACCATTGCATTTTGAGCTCATTTCTCTCTCCCTCCCTCTCTTTCTTCTTCCTCCCTCCCCCCTTCCCCTTGTCTCTGGCTGCAGCTGGCTTTTTCATTCTGTCTGGCTTTTGGGATAAAAAACAAGCAGCCCCGCTATTTCCTTCTCCTCATCAATATCATACGTGAGTTGCTCCTGCCTGTTTAGTGCATTTAATAACTGCTTTTCCATTCCCCCCCTCCCTTTACCCTCTCTCCCCTCTCATTTCCCCCCAGTAAGCACAGGCGTTACAGTGTTATTGGTAAGCTAATGCAATAGACCTGTACTGCTGTGACCATTGGTTGCATAATAATTGATGTGGGCTACAGTAGCTGATATGGCGTGTTTTATTCACACATTTTCATTTGAATGCCCTCTCACGTTGTCGTATTACACGAAGTAAATGTACTAGTAAACTACTGGGGACTGAGAGTCCTATAAATCAGTAAATGTACTAGTAAACTACTGGGGGACTGAGAGTCCTATAAATCAGTAAATGTACTAGTAAACTACTGGGGACTGAGAGTCCTATAAATCAGTAAATGTACTAGTAAACTACTGGGGGACTGGGAGTCCTATAAATCAGTAAATGTACTAGTAAACTACTGGGGGACTGAGAGTCCTATAAATCAGTAAATGTACTAGTAAACTACTGGGGGACTGAGAGTCCTATAAATCAGTAAATGTACTAGTAAACTACTGGGGACTGAGAGTCCTATAAATCAGTAAATGTACTAGTAAACTACTGGGGACTGAGAGTCCTATAAATCAGTAAATGTACTAGTAAACTACTGGGGGACTGAGAGTCCTATAAATCAGTAAATGTACTAGTAAACTGAGAGTCCTATAAATCAGTAAATGCACTAGGGGACTGAGAGTCCTATAAATCAGTAAATGTACTAGTAAACTGAGAGTCCTATAAATCAGTAAATGTACTAGTAAACTGAGAGTCCTATAAATCAGTAAACGTACTAGTAAACTGAGAGTCCTATAAATCAGTAAATGCACTAGGGGACTGAGAGTCCTATAAATCAGCAAACAGATGGACAGATTGGGGCATTGGTGAGTGGGGAATTTCTATTGTCTATCTACATTGCTGTCATGTGCACTTGCATTGTTCCACCACCTGCACTATTATAGTATTGGCTGTCCCATTTGAGGATTGGCCAGCCTGCTTTGTTGCTCACAGGTGTCCCATTTACACACAAGTTGCAAAAGTAGGTCTTGTTGCAAACAAAGCAGCTGTCCCATTTAGGACCGGCCAGCCCGTTCTGTTGCTCACAGGTTACACAGCAAGTTGCAAAAGTAGGTCTTGTTGCAAACAAAGCAGCTGTCCCATTTAGGACCGGCCAGCCCGTTCTGTTGCTCACAGGTTACACAGCAAGTTGCAAAAGTAGGTCTTCTGGCAGAGCTCATTTTGCAAACAAACATAAGCAGCCGTCCCATGTTAGGATTGGCCAGCCCGCTTTGCTTCCAGGTGTCCCAAGTTACATATATAGCCAGCTTGCGGGAATGAGCTGTCAGTGGCATGATGCAAAAAATTGCACATGTGAATTCCTTTCAGCTAAAGTACAATGCAAAGTACAACTGAACACTACCTGTGTACAACATGTGTACATTTTAAACCGTGTGCTCATTTTCCTCAAGAAGTTCCAATAATAACTGACTTAATTCCTCTCTCACTGTATATTATACTTGCAGCAATATCTGTGTTTTGCGGATACTCAATGTGTGCACTTTTTCAAGTCTTTCCCAAAGCATTCCCACTGTCACATGGTGTTTGGCACATAGCTAATATGTTTGTAAATATGATACGTGTGTTTACTGTGGCATGCCTCTTTGGGAACAAACGATTTCCTTCATTTGTTCCATAACAATTACTCATATCCTTTCTTTACCTCTCAATGTATAAACAGCTTTCGCCGGTAGAGGTTGGTTGCGGTGGTGGGGTGATTATATGGAACAAGTTGGAACAAGTATTGTATAACATTTGTTGACACATATGTTGTATATACTGCATATGGGCACATACATGTATGTTGTACTGCAACAGATTTGTTGGATATCCATAGGCAAATGACGTGTATGAACCCTGCTTGCACAATGTAGGATTGTATAGGCTGATAAAATCCCCCAGTACCTAGCTTCATACATGTCGGCTGCCTGGGGATATCTAACAAAGACACTGACCTGTAGGTTTACACCAAAAAAATCGAGGAAGGGCACTTGTGGTGAAGGCAGCAAACAATTTCTCACTCAGGGGAGGGATTAGCCCCCCCATACTCCTCTGGCCAGTATGTCTGGAGATAACTAGTGGCTGGAGCTTAATTACTATTCCTGGTTAACCCACTAATCTATGATCTAGTAACACACATCCTCTTGCTTATTGAACACACCATTTCCCATTGTTGATTGGTGGCCAATTTCAGGTGTTTTTATAGACCTGAAGTGAACCTAGGCCAAGCCTTACGTAATGTTAGATCACCGAGGTGTGCCACGGAATGTTTGTCACCAGGTGGGAGACTAACTAACTGATGCCACATGTGTAGAGTTTCGCAGCTTCAGCCGTGTTGCTGAGGCAACTTATATGCACGTGTATCCCCTCCAGCTTAGTAAATGTACGGGGCTCTTTCGGTGATGCTTGTTAGTGCTACTACTTACGTTTGCAATGAGCAGTGTAAGGATGCGTGGACGAGTACATGTAGGACAGAGAGACAGGAGTACATGTAGGACAGAGAGACAGGAGTACATGTAGGACAGAGAGACAGGAGTACATGTAGGACAGAGAGACAGGAGTACCTGTAGGACAGAGAGACAGGAGTACATGTAGGACAGAGAGACAGGAGTACCTGTAGGACAGAGAGACAGGAGTACATGTAGGACAGAGAGACAGGAGTACATGTAGGACAGAGAGACAGGAGTACATGTAGGACAGAGAGACAGGAGTACATGTAGGACAGAGAGACAGGAGTACATGTAGGACAGAGAGACAGGAGTACATGTAGGACAGAGAGACAGGAGTACATGTAGGACAGAGAGACAGGAGTACATGTAGGACAGAGAGACAGGAGTACCTGTAGGACAGAGAGACAGGAGTACATGTAGGACAGAGAGACAGGAGTACATGTAGGACAGAGAGAGAGACAGGAGTACATATAGGACAGAGAGACAGGAGTACATGTAGGACAGAGAGACAGGAGTACATGTAGGACAGAGAGACAGGAGTACCTGTAGGACAGAGAGAGAGACAGGAGTACCTGTAGGACAGAGAGAGAGACAGGAGTACATGTAGGACAGAGAGAGAGACAGGAGTACATGTAGGACAGAGAGACAGGAGTACCTGTAGGACAGAGAGGGGGTTCCACTGTTTATGTGAAAGTGTGACTTGTCTTACTGCCAGTCTGATGAACCTTAGCCCTTTGGCGCCATCGGTATCTATTAAATAGGTAGATATTGATGTATAAAGTATTAGCGCATTGTATTATAACCCCCATATAAATTCTTATGGACTTATGAAGGCATTTATGTGTCAGTGGCTGGTTAAACCTTAAGAGTAAAGGTAGCCCACTCACATGTCAATCCAATGAAGGCATTTATGTGTCAGTGGCTGGTTAAACCTTAAGAGTAAAGGTAGCCCACTCACATGTCAATCCAATGACTTCAGAATCTGGAGCCACTATTGCAGCGGGAGGGTGGGGTTGTGAAAGCACCAAAGTCAGCCGGTGGAGTGGCACTCCCCTGATGTGATTATTGCCTTACTAAGGCACTGGGCAATTGGGGTATTGCAACCTAGTGGTATATACTATCTTAGCTCAGTTGGAAAAACTGTTCGTGGTTTTTGTAAGGGTATATACAAATACAAGACTCAAAATTTTAATTGAAAGAACCTAAAATTTTCGTGAATCGGAGTAGGTAGGTGATAGTGATTGGTTCAAAGGATCAAAATAAGAGTCATTTGAGACTAAATGTGGCGGCAATATGCCTATTGCTTGGCTGCAAAAGCTTCTGGGGAATAACCAGGGAATGGTGCGGTTGGTGACTGAGGTCTCTGCTAATCCGATTAGACACCCCATTCTTAGCTCAGTTGGAAAAACCGTTCGTGGTTTTTGTAAGGGTATATACAAATACAAGACTCATGGAAATAACCTAAAACCTTCGTGAATCAGAGTAGATAGGTGATAGTGATTGGTTCAGTGCTTAACTAGATAGCAAAGGATCAAAATAAGAGCCAGTTGAGACTAAATGTGGCAGCAATATGCCTATTGCTTGGCTGCAAAAGTTTCTGGGGAATAACCAGGGAATGGTGCGGTTGGTGACTGAGGTCTCTGCTAATCCGATTATACACCAGTCGTCGGCTGCTGAGTTGTTTATGTCTGTTATAAGGTTTGGATTCGTACATGATGGTCTAATGGTATTAGAGCGCAGCCTAGCCGAAT
This sequence comes from Geodia barretti, assembly GCA_030341885.1. Taxonomy (NCBI): domain Eukaryota; kingdom Metazoa; phylum Porifera; class Demospongiae; order Tetractinellida; family Geodiidae; genus Geodia; species Geodia barretti. Next base: position 152,841 of record CASHTH010001645.1, read on the forward strand.
TTCGTGTGGTCTAAATATCGTTTCGTGATCGCAAGTCCCCACGTTCTAAAGCATTCATGTTTCACAGACTCATTGTCTGGATATTATTAAGAAAGCTTCATTTTCTTGGATTTCCTCAAGAAATGAACATAGAGACTGGGGAGTATGATTGCTTAGTGGCTTAGTTCTGGCCCTGGTTGCGCAACAGGAAGTTGGCTAGACACCCTGTGTTATGGGCAGCTTATCCGCTGCAATAAAGCAGACAGGTAGCTATGTATATACACAGTCTGGTTTTGAAATAGTCCCTCTTTTGCTAGGAATCTGCCTGGCTGCCTGAATGTTTACCTAGACAAGTACAGGTGCTTATCTGTGTATGTATTGCTAGTGATGCAAGCAGTTAGGAGGTTGTCCTCTCATACACGCGCGGTTTCCCTGTGTACGCCTTACGTAATGTTAGATCACCGAGGTGTGCCACGGAATGTTTGTCACCAGGTGGGAGACTAACTAACTGATGCCACATGTGTAGAGTTTCGCAGCTTCAGCCGTGTTGCTGCGAGGCAACTTATATGCACGTGTATCCCCTCCAGCTTAGTAAATGTACGGGGCTCTTTCGGTGATGCTTGTTAGTGCTACTACTTACGTTTGCAATGAGCAGTGTAAGGATGCGTGGACTAGTGATTTGTACGCACTCCTTCTCAGAGCATAGGCCTCTGTGATTACTTGAGAATTCCATGCTGCTACCACATCTTTCTGAGACTACTTGGGTGTATAGGAACCAAGCAATGCTCTGCCAGTAAGGGTCTGACTTGTGTCAGTGTATATAATAATAGGTTTAGTGTCTGCTATAACAGTTGCGTGTGACGTGTGCGCCTGCGACGTGTGGGGGCCTGCTTATCCAGTGAGAAACTGAATGCATTTAGCGGTATGTACAACGTGTGTGTACGTGGGGAGGAGGGCTTGCTGTTTGCTGCATGCAGCCTACAGATATACACATTACGCACAGCTTTTAGCTGGTAATAGATGCCTCGTGTAGTGTCCACTTAGTGCCCTGTGTGGGAAAGACCCTAAAAAGATAGATGTATGTATGTATGTATGTGATAGTCTGATAGTGTGGGAAAGCCCTAAAAGGTGAATAGATGCACCCTATGATGATAGTCTGATAGTATCATGATAGTCTGATAGTTTGTCTGAAGTTTGCAAACACACTATGGGTTATTTGCCCTCTGAGAGACACGCTCCCACAGGTTCTCACGTTTAAACAATACCTCTCCTTGTTGGTCCCCTTTCTTCTTCACCTGCCTCCTCCCTCACCTCTCTCCCTAAACCGTAATACCCCTCTCGACCTCTCCTCCCCACAATAATGTGAACTCTCTCCCTCTCCTCCCCACAAGAATCCAAACTCTCTCTCTCTCTCCTCCTCCCCACAAAATGTGAACTCTCTCTCTCTCTCTCTCTCTCTCCTCCCCACAAAAATGCATCGCGTTAGTAAACATCCACACCAATTTTCACACAATCTCAACCTCCACAGATATTCTGGTACTACAGACGGATTCTCCAGCCGGCCCTCATCTGGTACGTATTCCTCCAGTGTCTGTTTCTCTTTTTCCAGTGTGTCACCACGGACATCTTTGCCTTCTACGAGTCTCCAATCACCCACACTACTGAGACCCCTTCGACGCTAACAGCACCGTTGACAAATCTAACCAACTCGTCGCCTTATCATAACAACAGCACCATAGCAATAGCCCGGTGGCCCATATCTCGTTGACACACACCCTATAATAAGTTTGATTATGGTACATAGTTGTGTGTGTGCTAATTTACTTTTAATATCGTGTAATGTTAGATTTTGTGTTGTGCGAAAAATGTAAGAGAAGTTCTTTTTAATCTTCAGGTCTGCGGCATTTTAGATGCGCAATATGTTGAATCTCACTTTTTAAAATGGTTTTCGTGTACGAAAACAAAAAATAGTAATTGGTGTTGAGATAATTGTATAGGACCAAGTAATATATTGCGAGGTTTATTGCTACACACACACACACACACACATGTACACATCATATAAAAAGCACAACAGAAAAGAGACTTGAAGAAGCTTCAGTTGGTTTATAAAATTTGCAACCCTTCATCTGCATAACTTCACGTAGCACAGAATTCACCGTGTGAAAAACAGGATACATAAAATCGATCTAAAAACCGAAAATAATGAGAGGAAAAAACGCGGAAAACGGGATACATAATTGCGTTTTACGTGACTTGGTTGCTCAATAGTTCTGTTTTGACAATCTTAGGTCCGCAGTAGCTTATGTGTTCGAACATGTGAGCGAAACCGGACTCCGACCCAATGTCGTAGGGCGTGCGGCACGTGGGACAAGGTAGCAGTCTTTGCTGCGGGGGCGCGCCGGGCTGTGCAGCTATACCCGTCTTTGCAGAGAGGTGGTGGGTGTGGCCGTTTGTCATGGGCACGAGCGTGTTGGGTCTCGGGGAGCGTTTGGTGACCTGCGGCCAGGAGCGAGTGTCCGAGGGAAGACTCATGTTGTGCTGGGTGGCCCGCTCGAACCCGGTCACCTGCTCGTCAAACAACACTCGCAGCTGCCTGTCTTTCTCGACGAGGCTTCCCATGTGGTCGCCCCTGGCAATTAGGCCCTGCAGGTGAAAACAAAGGTTTATGATCCACAATTGTACACAAGCATAGTTTGTTTAGTGTGTGTGTGTGTGTGTGTGCGAGGCACACTGTAGTGTAATTGTGAGGTATGTCATGGTTGGCATTCTGACATCCAGGACTACTTACCAACCATTATACTGGAAGCTTTTCCTAGAAGACGTGTGCGCGTGTGTGTGTGTGTGTGTGTGTGTGCGTGTGTGTGTGTGCATGTAACTGCTACAATGTTACGTACCGGAGGAGTGGGAGGGGGAGGGAGCGGTTCACTCATGTACTGCTGGACCCTACAGTCGTGATGATGTCTCCGCGATGAGCTGCTCACTCCCAGTATGGACATGAAGGCATGTCTCAACTTGTCAACCTACGAGTGTGGCATTGAAATGAATGAAACATGGTTTCGTACACTTATAATAAAGGACACCTATCTACAGAGACAATTGTGTTGAACTCCCCCCTCTAAGAACACCCCTGACGTGAGGATGGCTCTCTATTCTGTCGGTTTGGAGGGGTTCCAAAGTTACTACCGATGATCACATCTTAATTTAACTCTGTATGTTTTAGTGGAGATGTGCAGTATCACCAAATGGAGAGGGGAGAGGACCATGAGACTATCATGTGATTACCCCCACCTGTCTATATTAGCAACATACAAACCTTGGTGGGGTGACCTTGTAGTACTAAAGGTCACCTGTTTCTACTGCTATATACCCAATACTACTCTTGTTACAATCCCAGTGCTAATACCACACCTCTGTATTATATAAAGGACAACCTTTAAACCCTAGTGTGCCCATTATTCAGAGGTTCTGTGGGGTTATATACTCAAGTGTGGGTGTGCATACAAGTTGGCAAAAGCACCGGTGGCATATGGAAGGGGCATTATAGTCCTCTTCCAGTACAAACACACCCTCTGTGCAGTACCTTTCACCATACCCTATACTCATATACATACAGCTACAAGTCTTGACACATACTGCAAGGGAAAGGGAAAGCAAGTGTGTGTGTATATCATTATATCACTATAATGCCCTTTGGATGCAGGTACGGTGTTACACGCAAGGCGCTCATATTGTATTTTAAACACTCACAGTGCTTGAATTACCCTTGGCTATGCACAAGGCCCATGTTTTGAGAGCACTCACTACAAACTTTCAATTTCTCTACTTCTGGCACTCATGGGCATGCTCGCATGCTTGATGCCCCGATGATGCAATCATGACATCACCAGGAACAGGCAACATGCACACATGCCCCCCAGGACTGCGTACTTTTGTCAGTGGACAAACTTGCACACACACACGGTATGTCTGTGTGCTATAACAGTTTGTCAAGACATATCTGCTTCAAATGCTCCCCAACCGTTCCCAAGGGATGCTTACATACATCTGCAAGGTTTACCCGGCATGACTGAAATACCAGCAACAAATACCCCTGCTATAATGTGCTGTACATTCTACATACATCTGGTGGTACATACATACAGTAGTCGCATAGTAAGTTCTAGATACATCTCGTGGTACATAAGTAGTGTATAGTACATTCTACATACATCTGGTGGTACATTACAGTAGTGCATAGTAAGTTCTAGATACATCTGGTGGTACATAAGTAGTGTATAGTACATTCTACATGTACATACAGTAGTGCATAGTACGTGTACTGTCATGTATTGGCATGTGGCATGTGGCATGCGGCATGTACTCAACTGGACCAAGCAGGACAAAACACACATGTGGGGCATGCAGCGCTAGAGCTAGGGGCTTTTCTGGAAGACTCTATAGAGGGCGAGTTGTTTACAAATACTGCCCCATTTGGTCCCCAGGGTAGGCTGATATCATAGGCTGCCCCCCACACACACTTACTATCACTGGTTTACATGACTAGACAGACGAGATGCCTCCCATTACAACCCAATATGAAACTCCAGCCAGTTGGTTTGCAGGCCAGACACCCTCTTGAAACTAACACCATACCAACCAGCAGAGGCGCTAAGTTCTGGGGAATACCCTGGCAATTAGACCGCATACCATCCAATTGTCCAATTAGCGATGGGGGTGACCCTTTGTATTGGGGAGACAGTATAAAGCTTATGCGCCAGATTGCATACTTGGCACATGCTAACAGGGGCACTAAAGAGATTACGCTTAACCAGATTGCATACTTGGCACATGCTAACAGGGGCACTAAAGAGACTGTATACAGCTTATACACCAGATTGCATACTTGGCACATGCTAACAGGGGCACTAAAGAGACAATATACAGCTTATACACCAGATTGCATACTTGGCACATGCTAACAGGGGGGCACTAAAGAGACAATATACAGCTTATACACCAGATTGCATACTTATGTAGCTAGCTGTATACACCAGATTGCATACTTACGTAGCTGTATACACCAGATTGCATACTTGGCACATGCTAACAGGGGCACTAAAGAGACAATATACAGCTTACACACCAGATTGCATACTTATGTAGCTGTGTATACACCAGATTGCATACTTGGCACAGTGCTAACTATACAGCTTATGCACCAGATTGCGCAAGCTAACAAGGCTAAATAGGGCACAAGTTGTGGTAAACTCTCTGGTTATATAAGATAGTAATTCTATATGTGCAATTTGTCAGCACCACTTCCTAATGATGCCAGAGTTAAATATGACACCTGCACTCTTACTTCCACCCCATGCCTTTGATCACACTATACCTACCTTTCATAATTATAACAACGGGCATATGGCGGGATGCTAGGAAATGTCACACGCTAGCGTACCACCACCATAAGCAAAAAAGGCAGCCTTAGCAACCATATATCCCCCTGTATGCAAATAGTATCTAGCCTACAAGGAGACTTTGTATGTACCTGGTGCTGAAGTTGTATCTTCTTGCTGGTGGTGTCTTGGTGCTGTTTCTCCAGCTGGCGCATCTTCAGCTCCAGCTTGCGGAAGTCTTCCTTCAGCCTCGCCGCAGCCTGAAGGTCGCCAATTTCTTGAATCTGGGAGACAGGGTGAAGCGAGAAACGGGAGATTTTAGACGGTATTCATTGCTCAGCTTGCACAATATTATATTGAACATGGAATGTGCGTGGGACGTGCACTTCTATATGCATGCCAGTAAAAGTATTCATACTCTGCAATTCACACCATGCTATGGGATAGTCCATGATAACTAAACAGCTCACGCTTTCCCATGAAGAAAGTAGAAAACGAGATAGAGAGAGAGAGAGAGAGAGATAGGGGAGGAGAGGGATACCCATGCACAGAGCATAGAAATTTACCTGGAGCTGCACTGCTTGGTTTTCACTGTCCAGTGACTTTATGAGCATGTCTTTCTGCTTCGATTTTCTCTCCTCTTCTTCCAAAAGTTTCTCGAGGTCTCTGTTCTTGCGACCGAGTTCTTTGGCCTGTCGCGACAGTTGGTCGAGCTGCTCTCGAAGCGAGAAGCAGTTGGGGCAAGCGTGCGAGTGCGAGGCGTGGGAAAGTGCGAAGGAAGGTGGATGGGTGGGGGTACGTGCGTTCTGGTGCTGTTCTGCGGTAGTGACTGGTGCGTGTGTGACGGATGTGCCGTTTGTGAGATGGTGGGTGGATGTACCGTTGCTACTGGTGCTCCAACTTCCAGATGTTAGAGCCTCTACTTTTTTAGTTAGGCTGTTATAGTCTCTCGACCATGCGTCATTTATTTGATAGAGCTGTAAGAGATAAAAGCAAGACATACAGGTAAAAGGTAGTCACAGCTATCATTAGCAGCTAAATGCACTATAATACAGAGCTGATTTGGTTCAGTGTGCTTGCAACTCACCTCACTCTGAGAGGCTTGAAGCTTTGCTTTTTCTTGACGTAGCTCTGCATTTTCCCTCCGTAGCCTTACTAACTCTTCCCTCTCGTGTTCCTGAGAACCACATTCAGGCTGCTGGTTTTCTTCTACGCGCGCCTTCAAATGACTAATGTAGTCCTCGTACACACTTCTCTCTCTGACCATTTCATTGCACTGCTGCAGTAGGACAAACATGTGCAGAAGGGTGTATACGAGTGCAGCTTCAACGTTTTTGAGCCTCCAGCTATAGAAATGTATCGGGAGCAAGTCCTCCAGCTTCTGCTGCGCATCTTTAGAGTTGGCCAGCTCTACTACGACGCCAGTGTCGAGCAGGTCTCTCTGAATCAATTCTTCAACAGTGTTCTGGAGGGTGGCTCCGATGCCGCTGGCAGACGGGAGGCTCCCGTTTCGCCTCTTTCTGGGACTCTGCGGGCTGGAGCAGCGAGAGCTGGCTCTTGAGCTCGGTCGAGAGCCGGGGGGCGACGGCAAAGGCAGATGCGCAGAGTTTTCTCTCTCGTCGTCGCTGCTGATGCTACTGCTGCTCGACATCTCGTGAATTTCTCTTCCGATTCTGCAGAAAAAGGGGTGGAAAGGTGAACCAACCAGAACCTTCACACCTTTGCAGAGCGAGCTAGCACAAATCCTCAGATATTCAGCGCACACAAAAAGCAGCAAAGCTAGTGAAAATGAGTGTGCAAAGGCTATTGCCTACCTTGGATCTACAGTCAGTCAGCTACTAGTTTTGCAGATTTTGCAGCTAGCTGTGTTCAAAAATACATTTTCTGCAGGCCCGTCATATTTATCTCTAATCTCGCGAGGGTAATCCCCACACAATAAACATTCCGAAGGTAGGCGTTTTTGCTTGTCGAGTCAGCAATCGCAAGGCAGCAGGAGAAGATGGCTTGGCTGCCGTTGTTTCTTTCTCGATCGGGATATAGGCCGGTTGCCGCCGTTGCTGGAGCTGCGAAGCGAAGTGTAGCGATAACTCGTCAGCGGACTCCCTCTCGCTGGATCAGCACGTCCGCCTCGCCGAGACGTCGTAGGCAGACGGGCTGGTTCAGTCACTACTACACCCGTCATTCTCAACCGTCTCCCGTCTCCAATGGGAGCATTATGGGCAGCTACTGTCACGGTGAGACCCTCTGCACGTTTTTTGAGAAACTGTACAAGAAACAACCCTCTCTATACGACTGTTTTAACTCTCCTCCTCCTCCTCCTCCTCCTCCTCCTCCTCCTCCATCTTCCTCAAAGTTCGGACCATGTTCGTCCAGACGCAGGACACACCAAACCCCAACTGCCTCAAGTTCCTGCCTGGAGTAACTGTTTTGGAGTCAGGTTAGCCGATTAGCCACCAGTAAACCAAATAGCCAGACTGCATATTCATGATAATTACGATACTGTTTCGCAGGAACACTTGATTTTCCCTCCCCGATTTCGGCTCGTGGATCTCCCCTTGCTCGACAGTTATTCAGAATCGAAGGGGTTAAAGGCGTATTTCTAGGCCGCGACTTTGTCACCATCACAAAGGTACAGGTCAGAGTTCAAAACTATTGTATATTATAGTGTGATTTCCGGAGGGAAATGACGAGCCATTTTCAATTTAGTAACATTTCCTCCCGTGACGTTTCCCATTAAACCACATTTCCTCTTTTTAGTCCATTAACCTACAAATCTGTGGTGTGGTGGGAATGTTTTGGTAAGAGTTTTGGCTTGTTACTAAAAAAGGCAGCGTGCCCTATAATAATTATACCCTCATCTTAGGATGGAGGGAATTAGTGTTCTTCCTGGATGTAAGGTGGTTTTTAGACGTTATATATAGTAACGTCTCCTTCTCTACTTGTGATACCTAAAAAGGTATAGCTGGCTAGTTAAATGCTGGAGGATGTATGTATACATATTACGCAATGTGCATTAAATAGTTGGTGTTTAAATTTTAATTTCCCACACGAGTCATAGCAAAGCTGAGAGACATATCAAGCTCACGTATATATTATATACAATATTAGTTTTGTTACAGCTTGTACAAGTCGCGTACAGAAGAATTAAAAACACCGACTGGGTGCGTGCAATGTCGTCAGCAAACGAAAGGCAGCCAAAGTGGTAAGCATGTGCGGATTATTCCGGAATAATCCGCACAGGCCTACAAAGTGGTAGCGATGTTGTAATTGTTTATTTCCTGTGCCGTTGATCAACTAATGCAGCAAGAAAGGGGGAGAAAGAAACATACCATAGTCAATGGGTTTAATTGATCACCTTCCAAACCGGATTATTCCAGAATAATCCGCACAGGCCTACAAGTGGTAGAGATGTTGTAATTGTTTATTTCCTGTGCCGTGTTGCGGTTGATCAACTAATGCAGCAAGAAAGGGGGAGAAAGAAACATACCATAGTCAATGGGTTTAATTGATCACCTTCCAAACCTGCGACAATAACTTTCATGCCCGGGCAAAGTTCACCTGAAAATCCCCCTCAGTGTACTGTATGATAGGCTACAGGAAATTGCATTCATAACAATAGGGTTACTGTGATCGTGTCAATGGTCCAGGGTTCGTGTATCGTCTAGACAAGGCTCGTATATGTTTTGATTCAGTGGAAGACACTCTAAATAAAGAGCACCTCTGTATAAAGGACACTTGGTTTGATAACAATGTGATCATGTCAATGGTCCAGGGTTCGTGTATCGTCTAGACAAGGCTTGTATATGTTTTGATTCAGTGGAAGACACTCTAAATAAAGAGCACCTCTGTATAAAGGACACTTGGTTTGATAACAATGTGATCATGTCAATGGTCCAGGGTTCGTGTATCGTCTAGACAAGGCTTGTATATGTTTTGATTCAGTGGAAGACACTCTAAATAAAGAGCACCTCTGTATAAAGGACACTTGGTTTGATAACAATAGGGTTACTGTGATCGTGTCAATGGTCCAGGGTTCGTGTATCGTCTAGACAAGGCTTGTATATGTTTTGATTCAGTGGAAGACACTCTAAATAAAGAGCACCTCTGTATAAAGGACACTTGGTTTGATAACAATAGGGTTACTGTGATCGTGTCAATGGTCCAGGGTTCGTGCGTCGTCTAGACAAGGCTTGTATATGTTTTATGATACAGTGGAACCTCTTGTAATGGACACTCTAAATAAAGAGCACCTCTGTATAAAGGGCACTTGATCTGGTGCTTGTATTATTAAACCTCTGTAAAAAGATAGTCCCAGTGTATACTCCAGTATATCATCGCAGTGACTATGTGCATATTGCATAAATTTATTCCCCTTTGTTAAAATCATATGGCTGCTATAAACACCCCCTTGTTGTTTTAAACTATGCATAATATAGACACGAAAGGTTATTTTTGCGTGTGTGTATAACATTAGATTTTTTGACTCATCTTGGTGTTGGCCAATTTGCAGAGTGTAGCAAGGAAGACTGTTTTCTGAGCGCATACTTTCGTGATGATGTCATGCAATGTAATGCCCTAATTCCATGTTAGTATTAATAGGCCATACTGTACTGGATGATGTCATGCAATGTAATGTCTCACTCCATGTTGTGTTTGTTACTATTAATAGGCCATCCTGCGCTGGACATTTTGCGTGTGTGAAATATCCTACCCTAACAAGTCTGGTAAACCTCAGGTTGTAATCGTTAGCGATAATTGGAGGAAGTTTGTTCATGCTTTATAGCCCCTCACTTCCTTACTGAAAACCTCTCTCTATGTGCTAACTTAACTAGCACCATAGTAACGATACAGCCCTGAAACTGTGAGTGCAGTACCTAATGTGGTAGGCTTACAACACCCCCTCAATCAAACCCTCTACTCATATAGAGACTCAGTGGTTTCCGTGTGGTTGTGTGTGCTTCTACACACTCAAGCGGGAAGTCACTCCAATTTACTGTGTGTGTGTGTGTGTGTGTGTTCCATACTTCGTAACCGCAGACGTACATATCTGCCTGCATTTAGCTACGTATGCTTCCCATAGTTCTAGTGGAAGTGTACCTGTGTCAGTTGCCAATTGAGTCACATGAGTAATGTACTAGAGACTATAGCTTCTACGTCACTACGTATACGTATGTATTGTACTTGTATTGTACTTATGTGCATAATGCATACGTACGTCTTCTAATATTATGTCATTCTAGAATGGGTTTAGTACAGTGAGTTTTGCAGCTTTTTGTCGTGTGAGCAGATCCTGCGTAAACTGCCTCAGCGTTGCTGTCGTTTCATAAACAAGACAACACAACCACATTTTTACTCTAGGAATCCACAGAGATTTTCTCATAGGGTCTGTTCACACAGGACTAAAAAAAACTCACATAAAGGCTTGACAGTGACTTCTGTAAGATAAGATAACTCTAGAACAGCGCTGTAAATGTTGGAATAGCTTTGATCCAGCTTGAAAGCATGAAAAGGTTTTCTTCAACCTTTGCCCCGGGGGTACCTGTACCACTGTACATGATGAATCAATGTTCATTTCCATAGACAGTCTGGGTACACATACTTACATACATGATGAAATAGCTTTCTAGAAGGGGTATAAAATAGTTCAGGATCCTGTATAGACGATGTAAGGTTGCTTCAACCTTTACACAGGGCTGTATGTTTTTAATAAGGGACATTTATGCGACAATTGGAAGGAACTTGAATTTGTTGTGCTGCGTAAGACTTCCCATTCACGACTGTACTTTTCACACGGCACTGATAGTATTCAGGTCCACTGCTGCTTGCAGTATATGGCACTTTCAATGTGGCTCAGCACACAAGTTCCGCGCAAAACTGGCAGATTTTTCTATCGACATTGATGCTCTTGAAAAGCATGCAGATTTCTTTGTCAGCCAAGGCCTTAGTACATTGGGGAATCTCTGAATAGACACTCCAAATAAGGACACCTCTCTATACCTGTTTTGATCGGGTTGCTCAATAATATACTGTGGTGTATCAAAATAAAAGACACCACCTCACCTTTGTATAAATGTGCAGTGGGACTATTTGCTAAGGAGTAATTTATCACACAGACCTGTTGCCTATATAGGCCTATTGCTACTCAGAAGAATTCCTGCCATTTTGTGATAGGTAACCTAATTCCCGACTTTGTATGGTGAAAAACTTTGACAAATGCCCGTATAAGTACTCAGTGTTACTTACGTATGGAACCATTCAACATCATGTGCCCACATGTACATGTAGACACCTCCTGCAGCACGAGACTGGTTTATTTAAAATATGTGTCACCGTAAAAGGCATCGGTTTCAGCTATAGCTACGGGGAAGATAGCTGTTTGCATACTCTTTAATCGGGAGAGGTGTTGTGATAAAATAGTTGGCGTCGGTTACGTTGTGTGTGTTGAGAGTGGGTTATGATGTCAGTGCAGTTCTCCACGGCAACGGGCTGTTTTAGTGTGTAAATGTACACAGGTGACCCCAGTCAGTTTCAATATCGCTAAAACCCCGTGACGACGCAGGTCAACCAATGTCCACTCTACCCAGCAACAGTTCAATATGCTTTTTATACATACAACCGTGTTACGTAATATTTCAGCGCCATACATTAGCCTGGGCACTGAGACTAGTATGGAAAGGGTTAATTAATTAAGGTGTATATACTACTGTGTATGTACAACAAAACTCCCTATCATAGCCCCATACATCTATGATGCTAGGTACCATGCCAATCCCTATATACTAAGTACAGTGTTGAATCTGAAGAAGGAGAATGAGAAGATGAACAAAACTCCCTATCATAGCCCCATACATCTATGATGCTAGGTACCATGTCAATCCCTATATACTAAGTACTACCGTTGAAGAAGAAGAAGAAGAAGATGAACAAAACTCCCTATCATAGCCCCATATGTCTATGATGCTAGGTACCACGCCAATCCCTATATACTAAGTACTACCGTTGAAGAAGAAGAAGAAGAAGATGAACAAAACTCCCTATCATAGCCCCATACATCTATGATGCTAGGTACCATGCCAATCCCTATATACTAAGTACAGTGTTGAATCTAAAGAAGAAGAAGGAGAAGGAGAAGATGAACAAAACTCCCTATCATAGCCCCATACATCTATGATGCTAGGTACCATGCCAATCCCTATATACTAAGTACTACCGTTGAAGAAGAAGAAGAAGAAGATGAACAAAACTCCCTATCATAGCCCCATATGTCTATGATGCTAGGTACCATGCCAATCCCTATATACTAAGTACTACCGTTGAAGAAGAAGAAGAAGAAGATGAACAAAACTCCCTATCATAGCCCCATATGTCTATGATGCTAGGTACCATGTCAATCCCTATATACTAAGTACAGTGTTGAATCTGAAGAAGGAGAATGAGAAGATGAACAAAACTCCCTATCATAGCCCCATACGTCTATGATGCTAGGTACCACGCCGTACTTAGTGATAGCCTTATCGTTCTGTTTGTTTGTGCGTAGCTTTTCCGTGTGCGTGTTATACTGTACTTAACCCGAGCACCTCAGCTAGTACGGAAGGTGTTTTTTTTTAAAAATGGGTGAGTGTATATGCAATGCCCAGACAGGACAGCATGAGCCCTGTAAGGACGAATGCTGTCCTGTCTGGGTACTGCAACAGATTTGTTGGATATCCCTAGGCAACCGACATGTATGAACCCTTCTTGCACATGTAGGATTGTATAGGCTGATACAATCCCCTAGTACCTAGCTTCATACATGTCGGTTGCCTAGGGATATCCAACAAATACTTGTACAAGAAATAAATGTTAAATTCGGGTTGTACAGTAAGGGTTAAATTTACCTTCTCCGTGGGAAAGTGAAAAACCCACTGGACACACGTTTACTGTGTGCATTCCACAGTGCTGGTTTGGTTGGCCGGCAACAGCATCGTCCACCCACCAGTACAATCTCTGGGTGTTTTTGTAGGAAGTGACGTGTGCAGTACCGGGTTAGAAAAACCCGCATCGGCAAAGCTTGGCTGCCCGGAGTAGGCTGTGTACGCCACAAATATGTGAACTGTTTACACTAGTCATTTCCTGTTCTTTGTTTCCCTACTTTGACGTCAGTGTGTGGGTATATACACAGTAGTCCGTGAGATTGCAGAGAGTGTGGGTGTTCTGTACTGTCCTTCATTACTAGAGGAATGCAACGCATTGTTGGCAAACGAGTGTCGGCAAAAGAGGAGCGCGAGCAGTTCAATATTTCACGCTTGGTGGCTGGCTGTCAGGCAAGTTAGAATCACGTAGAACGTACGGTACGTGTGGCATCGCCGGATAGAAAGATATGGAATATAGGCCCGTTGCACGACGACTGGGTAGGTAGACTCGCTTCACTCGCCAATTATAGTCAGGTTTGTATTGCACGACTGGGTAGACTAAGAGTAGGCTGTCACTTTGAGACACTGCTCGTGTGCCTGGATAATGCCACACAGAGTATCCTTTATGCAGCTAGCATTTTGTTTGCTGACGAAGGCGTTGCTTTCATAGATCCTACAACAATGGGATTGCAGCTCGCTTCACTCGCCAATTATAGTCAGATTTATATCGTTTGTACATCGATTTCTGTGACTAAATAATCAGTCACTTGTGCACATGCACCCAGACACGTGCACCCAGACACGTGCACCCAGACACGTGCACACAGTCTATTTCTTCATGCAGCAAAATATTATTCTTTCTCGGAATTTGGGAAACGAAAAGAAGATCGCGCCACTTGAAACAGAGGCAAGTCTACGTGACACGGAATCGACAGAGTGACGGGGTTTCATACAGGGGGGCCCTCCGACCTATCCTGGGGGGGCCCTCCAACCTATCCCGGGGGGCCCTCCGACCTATTCCGGGGGACCCGCTGAGTCCTACCTGAGCAAGCCCTTACTGCTGTATCCCTATTGCAGTCCTGGTTTTCTTTCTCTACTCTTTCTCTAGTCAAAGATTCGCGAGCTGTTTAGTTTTCGTGCTGTACGGTACACATCAATATACGCTGGTACACATCAATATACGCAGCAGGAGCAAGCAAATGTCAATTCAATCACGTGTGCTATACGCAGGAGCAAGCAAATGTCAATTCAATCACGTGTGCTATACGCAGGAGCAAGCAAATGTCAATTCAATCACGTGTGCTATACGCAGGAGCAAGCAAATGTCAATTCAATCACGTGTGCTATACGCAGGAGCAAGCAAATGTCAATTCAATCACGTGTGCTATACGCAGGAGCAAGCAAATGTCAATTCAATCACGTGTGCTATACGCAGGAGCAAGCAAATGTCAATTCAATAACGTGTGCTATACGCAGGAGCAAGCAAATGTCAATTCAATCACGTGTGCTATACGCAGGAGCAAGCAAATGTCAATTCAATCACGTGTGCTATACGCAGGAGCAAGCAAATGTCAATTCAATCACGTGTGCTATACGCAGGAGCAAGCAAATGTCAATTCAATCACGTGTGCTATACGCAGGAGCAAGCAAATGTCAATTCAATCACGTGTGCTATACGCAGGAGCAAGCAAATGTCAATTCAATCATGTGTGTTACGTAATACCTGTGGCATCCTTCAAGCCAATTTGTCCAAGAGAAGAGCTATATACTACAAGCATTTTCAATACCGAGCTGCAGCTATTTCCCATAAATGAGCTGTAAATGAGCTATAAAGGATGTGACTAGGTTGGTTGCCTGGTAGCAAGGGATGTAGTAAATGGTATGTGAAGGAATCCACAGCAAGCAAGAATTCAAGAATTCAAAAGCACGCGTACTATTTGCCCTTTTAGAGGGTTTAACTTGGTGCGTAGTTTGAACTAACCTACGTCCCTCTTGGTATGAGTGTGAATCAACACTGCATAAGGAAGTTATAGCACAAAAACAACTACACACAATATATAACAGTATATAGGGCTATATGTCCCAGTATAGGCTCCTTACAAGGGGATTTATGGATGTGGACACACCGTAGACAAACAAAAGCCTTAAACGTACAGTTTGGTGTTACTGAAATTAGCTCTTTTGTTTAGAGATAAATATAGCACTACACGAGGTGTGTATATATATTGTTCTCTTGGATGACAAATAATATTGCGAATTACTTATGTACCTGTAGGTATAGTTTTGGACAGAATGACGATCATTTCACCACTAGGTTGAGTACACTTGTTAGTGTACAAAGGCTATAGATGTATATATTATACAGTGGGACGGTGTCTGTTAGCAGTAGACCTAACTAAAATATCTACATGTTCCTGTGGTGTTGTCAAGTATATGCAGAGTATTGTGAGACTAACACGAAAAGGGAGGGAAGACACGTGGAATTAATGTTGGCGGTCTTGTTACCATGTCTAGTGTCTGCTTTGGCAGTATGGGGATTTTTGTGTGTAGGTGTGGTGCTTGTAAGGATAACCTTTTGTAGGCTACGTGTTCCCAGAGGTGCAATACTTCTACCCTCTACCAGACTATTATAGAGTAGATGTTCTATTGTTGGAAAGTTGTTTTTGGGGCTGTTTCCTAAACCTGGGAGTTTTTCAAGTGGATTCTAGCGTCTATTTATACACTCAGACCTTTTCTACAGTCCACTAGACTGGAGTAGACATTCTATTGTTGGCAAGTTGTTTTTGGGGCGTTTCCTACTGTTTGGGTTTAGAAAAGGTACCAGGGAGTTTTTCAGGTGGATTTGTTGTATATATATACTGTCTACTTATGCCCTCAGTACTGTGTCATAGTGACAGTGTAAGGTCAGTGTAAGGTCAGTGTAGTGGGTGGCCAATTGAGGACTAGACATTCAGTTTCAACTTGTTCCCTACTGCCCCCCTTGGCCAAAGGGTGTACATTGGTGTTTGGGTATTGTAGCAGCCCCCAAAGGAAGGAAGATTACCTATCTTGCCTCCTTTCCCATGCTTACCTCTCTCTCCCTCCCTTCCTCCTCCCTTCCTCCCTCTCTTCCTCCCTCTCTTTCCCCTCCCTCCCTTCCTCCCTTCCTTCCCTTCCTTCCTTCCTTCAAGTCAAAAACAGTGGGAGTGTCAAAAATGCATTAGGGAAGTAATAGTGGAAATGCCTGGCATTTTGTATGAGTGATGAGTAGAATGAGTGCCTCTTTCACAAGGCTAGGTTCACAATAATATGTCGCATTGCCCTGTCGTGCCGTGCGCCGCGTTGCTGTGTGGCAAGGATAGAGTTCATTTCTTCGCGGCAGTACACAACGTATGCGACATATTGTGAATCTATAGCCCATGTAAGGTTTGCAAAGGAGCACCAGGTATAGAAAGCTGTGCATCATGTGACCCTCCCTCCCTCCCTCCCTCCCTCTCACCCTCGCTTACCCAGCTAGACGATGAAGAGACAGATTGGGCTACTATAAAGCCTCATGTTTACGCAACTCTAATGGACTTCTTTTCCAGCGGACTTCCAGTTGTCACTGAAGAACTACCCTCCAATGATACTGGTACATTACTAGAACGAATGCCGCGCATTTTTGGCGACTAAGTGCGAGCAGTTCAATATTTCACGTGTATTTAGAACGACGACGTTAACTTTTTCCCGCGTATTTAGAATCACAGAGAACGTTACAGTATGTGCAGCGGCAGTGCAGGTCACGAAATAAAAATGAAAATCCCACATTCAAATGACTAGGTAGGCTCGCTTTGTCCTCCACTTATTCGAAGTATGTTATCATTGACTGATGTGGTATATATATATATATACAGTGTGTATGTCAGTAGAATATCTGTAGATGATGACAGAATCGTCTGTTAATCTCCTGCGATGGGATTTTAGTAAATTCCCACTCCACCCAATGATTGGTAGCTACAGTTTCAGTAAATCTGTTGTGCATTTCCTTAATGTCTGAGGCTTTATCCTGCTTTTCTCGGTATTATTAATTTACTAGTTGTGATTTAAAGTGTGCTATGGTCTATGCATTTCCTTAATGTCTGAGGCTTTATCCTACTTTTCTCGGTATTATAAACTTACTAGTTGTGATTTAAAGTGTGCTATGGTCTATGCATTTCCTTAATGTCTGAGGCTTTATCCTGCTTTTCTCGGTATTATAAACTTACTAGTTGTGATTTTAACCTTCAGTGTGCTGTGATCTATGCATTCCCAGCTAAGGTGGTGTGACCGATGCATGCATACTTGATCAATATTCAGGGATTTCCAGTTTTGATATCATATCTCCAGGATTGAATGTTAATTCACTGACATATTTTTCACTATGCATTAATAATGACGTTTAGAAATTCCTAGCATAGTGTCCTTTCACTTCATCATAAAAGTCTATTCAACAGTTTTAATTAACTTTCAATATAAAACTTATCCTACTGTGAACTATGTTATACACATTACGTAATCCTGCACATTTTACGTACTACGTACTGCAAAAAAGTTTTGATCGCGAAATATTTCCTGCTACATACGTATGTAGTGTCTTTTTGTTGGGATGTTTTTGTAATAATGCAGAACAGCAAAATTGTGTGTACAATTTCTGTTATGTATATACTGTGTGTGTTCAGAGGTACAGGAGGACGATGATGAGACCGTGGGAATGATCAAAGAACTATTGGACACTAGAATAAGGTACGTAGAAGATATTTGTTTTGTTTTTTCCGTTTGGAGGGGGGAGGGAGGGAGGGAGGAACATCCAGTCTTTTATGTATATTTTACCACACAAGCAAAAACTTAGTTTGCTGAGAGACGAATGCAACACAACTACGTGTAGAACGTAAATTGTGGAAATTGGGAGTTTTTGTCGGAGCAAAATTTCGCGAAGAAGTTTTTTGACTTTCTGATCGTCAAATGGATGAACTTCTACCTGTATGTATGTTCTCACGTTCTCTCTGCATCGCGTGGCTATGTGGCTTCTGCAATACTGGATAAAGGTGTTTTTTTATGACGACGGTGTGTTTATGGTTGACTTGAAGTTAATGCTCATCAAGGGGGAGGAGTATGGTATATACATAATATCCCTTAGACACACCACAAACAATGCTGCTAGGGACTTTATGACGTAACCGGGTCTATATTGGGTTGTTAACTTACGGAAATGTTTGTGTGAGTGAGTGAGGGCCACTATAACTGACAGTTAGGCCACCTACGTATACATGAGAAGCTCTAGTCCCCCACATTTCAAGGCCCACTGATAACCTAGTGATGGGTAACACATTAGCTCCATAAGACGGTTGTTGTAGGCGTGACTTAAGTATTACGGAAGAATGTGTCATTGACACTCAGCGGGTATAAAGAAACGTAATCTAATTAGCTAACAGTGCGTGAAAGAAGGGTCTGCCTTCCTAGCCTTGTGTGAGATGGCATAATAATACTCAGGTGGCTGCCATAGCACTAGGGCCATAGACCACGCACCCAGAGCAATGGGCGGAACCGTTAACAAACGAACATACACCATATGAGATAGCATAAAAATACATGTAATGCGACGCACAGTATTTTGCAAATATTCCTTTAATTTCCCGTGCTAGCCTTGTGTGAGATTCAATCACTCTTTCCCCCATATATAGGCCTATTGCACTAGAACTGTAGTGTAAATGCAATACGATGCAACGCGCACTAGCGTTTCGCAATCGCTTTTCTGTGCACAGCTACACATGTAGTTCTTCTTTGTAAGAGTCAAACCATTCGGCCCGTCGGGAGCTAATAGCTATGGAGATCTCCCTTCAATGATGGGCTCAGGAGGAGCCCACATGACGTCCAAAGTTCTCCCACAAATATCTCTGCCATTTTCTCCTCACATTTCTCAAACGTTACTCAGTGGCCACATGTTTACCAACAATGGCATGCCTGACTGATCACGGGTGTCAACAGAGTGGTCTATTTTGAGGTGGCTCGCAGGGAGGGGAGCCTTTGTCATTTCCTGTTTAAGGCTTGGGTTCCCCAAGTTCATGTCTGTAGATGGTTGTGTAAATGCTCAGACTGTGGTTTCAGGTCAAGAGGTGAGGCGCCTGATACGGTAGGTCTGGACCGACTTCCCGAGCAGTTCGATGACTTCATGTCGATATATATTTGTTTTCCTGCGGGAATTTGGATTCCCGTGGCCTTTGTTGGTGTAGTTGGTTTTCCGGTGTTCATATTTCTTGGTGTGTACATGTTCTGTACATAGTACGTAGCGCGTGACACGTTTTTGTTTGTGTACCAAATGTGCATTGCATCATTTTGTACTTATGTCGATGTCCATGTCTGTTTCCGTCAGCAGCGTGCGTTCAACTACAAGCCTACAACTTTGGTGTGGTCGTTTTGAGTGTTAAACCAATGCAACCAAGTGAACGCGAGTGATTCAATTTTCCGCACGCGTATTTGGAATCACGTAAAACATTACGGTATGTGCTGTGGCTGGCAGCAGCGTAATTAATGGAAAAATCCCGCATTGAGAGGACTTGTAGGCTCGCTTCACTCGCCAATAAATAGGGTCAGTAGTAGGGTAGTGGACGAGTAACATATGCTGGTAAGAGGTGACCTAGAAAAGGGGGTTACTACAATGTACAATGGGCTTAATGTCACCCCAAATTCCTCCGATACGTGAATATACTCCCTGCTGGTTTAATCTGATTATAGAATGATCCCTGTTTAATTAGTGGAAACATGAATGCAAATCCCACCGTGCTCAGTTTTGAATTCCTGCGCTCCACAAAAAAATTTTGTTTGCTCTGCTCTGCGTTGAGTCCCACCCACAGCAGCTCCTTTCTCTTTGTGTTGTCCTTGATGTCCCTTTTGATGCACTTGTTTTGGCTTACTACCTCACTCACGATTCATGGTATAATATGCATAGTGGACAGGCAGGCAGAAAGGGAGGGGTTTGTAAGACAAGACTATTCAATTCATTGGGCACAGAAGGCAAATAAGCGGCTTATTTATGTAAGCCTTCTGTGCCCAATGAGTTGCCATCACATGGGCAAATAAAGCAGTTAAAAAAGGAAAAACTGTGATGCTGGGGGGGGGGGGCTATATGCTATATGCTAAAGTCAGCAGTACACACACCCGTAGTAGGCTCTGTTATACGTGATTGTGTATTATGCTATAATTCCTGCATTGAGTTAAGGCTACATCATTCTAAGAAACAAGAGCTGCAAGGTGCTATATACATGTATGCTGCCAGTATGACATCATACATGGTCTAGAATGACATCGCACTCCCACAACACTCCCAGGGTGATCTAGCTTGCCGGGAGCTCCCCTTAACACCTCGTCTCACCACACCCAAGGCACACATACACATACATTTGCTGAAACCCCTGTAACTTGCATCACACATCCTACGGCACCACTGTCGGTTCAAACTGTGGCACTGTTGGAAAAGTGCTTCCCTGTGTGTTGTAGTTTGCCACTTGCTTGAACCTCGCTTGTGATTAATGTATTTTCAAACCCAGTTACACTCAGCTATAATGCCCCACACATTCCCTTTTACCATGCTAATTAGCTATTGCCCCACACATGCCCTTTACCTTGCTAATTAGCTATTGCCCCACACATGCCCTTTACCGTGCAAATTTAGCTAATGTGCCTTGTATGATAATGGTATTCATTGTCCCACCCCAAGCTGTACAAACACAAACTGCAAGGCGTAAAATATTCCCCTCTCCATGCCACCGACTGTCTATATTCACAGAGGGCACATTCTCATTAATGGACACTAAGTACACACTACATACAGTGGGACCTCTTTATAACACGCTCCTTTAAGCAGAAGTGTCCTACATATACACAAAAGTATTAGCGCCTAAATAAAGCACTATTGCCTTTACCAATGTGTTATATACTGGGCACAGTACCTATATATAGCTTCCTACTACATACAGTAGTAACAGTGTGCCTACGCTGGTTGAGATCTTCAAAGGAACTGGTATGCAGGGAATGAAGTCACACCAGGCCTCATCAAAGCTATAGGGACAATTTCTCAGAGTGTGGATTCTGACATTTCCTCTTTTCTTATTGTACTATGATAAGAGACTTGTTGTGCTCTAGAGGCCCTATGTATGTATATGTATGTATGTATGTATGTGACTGTTAGGAATGTAGGGTAATGACCGTAGCTTTAATCAGCCAACTCTTTGGTGAGAGGCTTGCGCTCTGTCCTGTGGCTTTATGCAGTATTGCAATTGGGTGATGCAACAATGCTTGAGAGCTACATACATAGAAACATTGACGTACAGTCTCTGGTAATCTTGTGAAGAAAGTTTTCTGTGCCCAGCGCTTAAAATCCGAGGTGTCCATTAGAGGCACGTAAAATTTGGGAAAACACTTTGTACCAAACTAAGTACCGTGGTAGCTCAGCTGGGTATAAATGCAGCCATACAATTCGCCCCAATTACTTTGCACGCGTGCATGGGTGCCATTATGTGCCCACAGTTACCTCTAATACTAGAGTAATGCAACATATTTTTGGCGAGCGAAGCAAGCAATTCAATTTTTTCGCGCGTGTTTTTCGTGCGTATTTAGAATCACGTAGAACATTATGGTAAGTGCAGTGCGGCAGCGAGGGTCACAACATAATAAATAAAAGATGTATATAGAAAAATTCCCTCATTTAGACAACTATAGGTTGGCTCGCTTCGTTTTCCAATTATAGTGTACAGAAAAAGTCCCTGAAGGTGAGACTATCAGCTGCTGAAATATTTCGTTCACTGTTCTCCATTCTCTCTCTCCTCCCCCTACCTTCCATCTCTCCTCCACTCTCTTGCCTTAACACTTTGTTTTTGTTTACGATTACTCACACAAGCACACAAACACTTTATGACCACTTATTCATCACCGTATTGCGTATGTTAAAGACGTGCACCATTAATAATGCAGCAATTCATGGTTGTTTCGTAATAGTTATTATCGCGGTCTCTCACTTATTCATTGCCAATGGGGGATTTTATAGCGCCTGTGGGAGTAAATCTCACTATACTCATATATGGCCAGGTCCCCCAGTTCAGTGGGTGGTAGGGGCTGCTATAATACCGTTCACACTAATTTGCCTTTGGCTGAAGCTCTATATGTACATTGCATGTACATTATATGGGTGTCGGTCTTTGATGTCATGCACAGACATCAAAGTGGGAAATTGTATTAGCTGGCATGAATGTTGGGGGGGGATGTTTGCGTCCATGTGTATTATTACATAGGAAGGGTCTTACCTCTTATTGGACACTCCGAATAAATGACTCTTCTCTATAGATGTCGATTGTTTCAAATGCTTTAACCAAGGAGTGTGCCATATAGACTAGCCGAGGCGTTCCTTTAATTATTATTATCTGAACAATAAGAAACGTCAGGACAGATATTTCCCATACACCCCATCATCGTTTATGGCGGAGACACCGTTGCTGTAATGATCTCATCTGTGAAATATCCCATAAAACTGTGTTTGTTTTGTAACTAGCCTCTCTTGCGTGTGTGTGTGTGTGTTTACGCAGTCCCTAGTAACTCTCCAAATATGTACTCATTCTCACAACTCCCTAGCAACAACCTCCCAGCATTATTCAGATGTTATAAGTCACTATTATTACTAAATCATACCTTTATAAAGAAATGTCATACCTTTATAAAGAGACGTCATACCTTTATAAAGAGACGTCATAACCGAAATGTCATACCTCATGCCTTTATTCCAAGTGTCTATTATAAGAGGTTACAAACCTGTTTCAATCTGTGTAACAGTGGAACCTCTTTTAAAGGTCATTTGTGAATAAAAGGGCAATTTTCACGGTCCGGCGGCGTGTCCTAATTAGTCAGAGGTTCAACAGCTAAAGGTGTACTGTGGTGTCCCTCCATTTCTGTGTGTATTTACCCCCTCAATGCAGTGTCTGTTAGGGTAATTGTGGTCTGTGAATGGGGAGATTTGGAATCCTCTTGTACTGTCTCCGCCCTAGTTTACCATCTGACCAATGTACATATACGTACACACACGTTCTTTATCGGCTCAAAATTAGGAAATTGTAGTGTAGTAATCTGCTTATTGCGCCACAATCAAATGAGTAAAGCTGTTTGGAGAATCGGTGTGTGTGTGTGTGTGTTATAATAAGCGCTTATATTTCCCTATCGTTTCCTGGGTACATACACTTATGTGACGCATCAAAGGGTGGCAAGAGCATATCGGTTAATTAACTACACCTAGGACAACACTCTAATAAAAAGAGCTGTCCTAGGTGGGACTACACCAAGGACAACACTCTAATAAAAAGAGCTGTCCTAGGTGGGACTACACCAAGGACAACACTCTAATAAAAAGAGCTGTCCTAGGTGGGACTACACCAAGGACAACACTCTAATAAAAAGAGCTGTCCTAGGTGGGACTACACCAAGGACAACACTCTAATAAAAAGAGCTGTCCTAGGTGGGACTACACCAAGGACAACACTCTAATAAAAAGAGCTGTCTTAGGTGGGACTACACCAAGGACAACACTCTCTAATACAAAGAGCTGTCCTAGGTGGAACTACACCAAGGACACTCTGTTCCCTAGACGGAGTACTTTACCACTGAGCCAGATACCAGGACAGCTAAGCAGGCGGCCTCAAAGCTGCAATAGAACACGACACAAGGCAAACCCCAAACACTCTGTGCTGAACCCATGACACTCTGTTCCCTAGACGGAGTACTTTACCACTGAGCTAGATACCGGGACAGCTCAGCAGGCTGGCCTCAAAGCTGCAATAGAAGACGACACAAGGCAGACCCCAAACACTCTGTGCTGTGGAACGCGGAAACCAGTCACTTAATATGCTTGTTAACTCACTATGCCAAAGGGCACATCCTTGGCTTAGGTTAGTCCCAACAATTATTGCAACGAGGAAGAATCGAGCAGTACACTATGAACTTCAAAGGTTCAACAGCCCCTGTGCTAGTCCCAAAAGCAGGATAGTTCGTAGGTACAATTCCGATGAGGAAAGGTATACGTGTATTTGAGGTATGTTTTTGAACTTTGTAGTATATACAAGTTCACCAAGAAGTTTAATAGTAATCCAATGAGGATGATATGCTGACTTTGTAGTACAAGTTCACCAAGAAGTTTAATAGTAATCCAATGAGGATGATATGCCGACTTTGTAAATGTTCACCAAGAAGTTTAATAGTAATCCAATGAGGATGATATGCCGACTTTGTAAATGTTCACCAAGGAAGTTAAGTATTACATGCGGTAGGAGTGATCACCCTTCAGAGAAGGTATGTGAGGCTGCGGTTTCAGAGCTGGAATCCTGTCTCGTAGCGATACGTTATAATATGTGTACATTATTGTCGTATAGTGTTACGATATAATATTATGCATAGTGTTATGCACAGCCGGCATTCGGTAATGCATTCCTCCATATGCGCGCAGATTTTCCCTTGGTTTATCAAGGGAGTTGGTTTTCCGGTTCTTAGAACGAGGATGTCACTCCCTCCCTATATTATTATGTGTTGTTAGTGAGATGGGATACCTATGGACGTGCTGTGTACAGCTCATCCAGTGGAACCTCACATAATACATACCCTCATGAATAAAGGACACTCGTCTTGTCCCGGTGCAGTGCGTAACACAGACATCTCTCTATAAAAGGACAATATTTTCAATCTGATGATTCTGTGTGTTCATAAGTCCTCTATTAAGGGCACTCTCTATGATCCGGGGCTAAACAAACGCTAGGTCACCCTGTGTACAACTTTATGGTCCCAGGGCGTCCTTTCCTTACCTCCACTAAAATGGGATGCCGGCCCAAAATACACGTGATAAATGGAAAGGCCTCGCATTCCGTGCCCATATAACCAAATGGTCATATACACCTCATACAGATACTTTATCCTAACAAGAACGATGTTGACTCATAATATAGATTATTACGCAAACATTCCAAACATTCCAGCCATGTAAACACAAGTGTTCTCTTTTCAATATAATCGTGCCGGTCTATAGTTGCGTAGGGCGCCGAATATGCTCGCAAAACTCCCTCCTTTCTCTGGAATTCCAACACATCCTAGTCTAGTTTGGTAAATAACACATCAGGTGCTCCGCAGCTTCTCAAAACAACCATAAGCTTCCAGCGGCCTGTCGAAATAGCCTGTGTTGACAAACATTAGCATCTCACCGTGCAAGGCATCACCTGGTGTTGAAATGTGTGTGTTATATATACCAGCACTGGAATGGGATGAAATGTCAACGATTTCTCTAGTAAGGTATTGAGGGAGCCCATATGGTTAGGTATTGGAACTTTTGCTCAAGTTACAGGAGGGGGGTGGTTAGCCTAGTCCAGTGAGCTATACGGAAGCTCTTGCAGTATAAGGTACATGTATATAAGGTATTGGAACGTATGGTTATAGTCCTAAGGGGGGCTGTATACAGTCTATATATACCTTTGCTTTCATACATCACATGAGAACCTTTAGTAAAGTGTATATGAGCCCAACAAGTAAGGTATATATATATAACCCATCGGTGAGGTATATACTATAAGAACTTTTACTGTAGTTCAAGAGGGGGCTGGTTGAACTGTGCACGTACTTCTGCTTTCAGATCACATGAGTATCTAGAATGATTGCAACACATTTTCGGCGATCAAATGAGAGAAAGTACCAGTCCATGATTCGACGTCGTGTTTGTGCATTAAGTGACGGATGCTGTTTATTGCTAGCATAACATTTCCTTATAATTTGTACCAATTTGTGCTACAAGATATATATATGGGCTTTATTGTGGGGGCAATACGTATACTCATATTGCTTCCTTGAGATGCAAGATTATCCCGATACGTACACCTCTCAGATGTGCAATACTCTCTCCAGGCAATTACATGCCTGGATTAGAGGGGCAAAACTGAGTGGTTTATATAGCCATATATATATATATATATACATACGTACCTTGAGATGCAACATTATACCTACACTTCTGCACTAGTGCAATACTCTATAATTTGACTTGATTATAGGGGCAATAAATAATGTGTGTAAACTTCTCAGAAGTGCAATACTCTATAATTTGCCTGGATTATAGGGGCAATAAATCGAGTGTACATTGTTCCATTGGTGCGTGGTATGTGTACTACTGAGAAGTGTATATAGTTTTGTGTCTTCTCCTAAGCCAATTATATGCCTCAATTGGCATCTATTATGCTCAGTGTATTATACTATTTAAAAATTATACAGTGTGAATTTATATCCCTCTTTGCAATCGAATGTGAGCAGTTCATCGTTTTTCACGCGTATTAAAATCAAGTAAGACATTACGATACGTGCAGTGCCAATGTGGCATTTAGACACTAGTTCTAGGCTAAGATGGTCAAATCAGATGACTAGGCTGACTGACCAAAACCCCCTGGCAGCCCTGTAGCAACCTTTGAAGCAATTAGTGGGCTAATTAGAGGGAGTGCCCCCTTAATATGACTGCTAATTGGGGGCTTGACCATGACTAGAGAGTAAACAAGGTTTGTGGTAAGTGTAGGTACATATAAAGATATGAAGAAGTTAGTAAGGTGTACGAATTAACATTCCCAAGTATTGCTCACTGTGGGTGTATATGCAGACATTGAATGACATGAGGATGAGTGTAAATAATAGGCATAGGAAATGAAATGAGTACCGAGTAATGCAGCGAAGCAAAGATTGTGTCAATGGAAATGCAACGATTGTGTCATTCAAGATTCAAAACATTTTGTGGATGTATACATATTCAGAGATTGATGTAGAGATGCCATCGAGACATTGTGACAGGGCTGGCACCAGAGTGTACCAGGGGGGACATCTGTCTCTTCATTTGTCCCCCTGAATCTGCATCCCAGGGGACACTTTGACCCCCAAACAGTAGGCGTCCTGTTATTGGGACCATCTAAATTTGTTGCTAGTGAGGCTGATTGTCCCCCAGCAATAAATCTAATATATAATATAATGTTGCATCTCTGCGTGTCAATGTTATGATATTATTTATAGTTTTTCGTTTGACTTTGATACCTAAAAATTGTGTATTGGAGAAGTAATCAGGGACCCGGTAGTTATAGTGGCAGCCAGGAAAATCTCCCAGGTCATGTCCCATTTCTGTTGACTCTTCTTCTTCCGGCGATGAACGAGTGTAACGAGTCGCTTACGTCAAGTGATATTTTTTCTGTGTGGTTCTGCCCGGCTGAGTGTACGTTGGCTGTTGGTTTAGCATCACATGGACCCAGAATGTTCACTTTCAGCACTGTTGGGATATAATAGTGTGTGTGCACGTGTATATGTATCTGCATGTGGAGCATTGGGCTATGTGCGTGGTGGGATTCTGTGTTGCTTTGTAGGGGGGGATATTATATTGACAGTCAGTATCGTTTGCAAAGAGTACGTATGTGTGTTTACATACGAGGTAGGTATTTGTAGTAATAGTGCGTTAGTAATGTGGTTGCTGACTGAGTAGTACAAAAAATCTCCCTTTGCTATTAAACACCAATGAATATCATTATCTAACCTGACAAAGGATGTGTATTCTTGTATATAGCTGTTTGTAAAATTGTTCATCGCCTAAAGCTATATACCCTGATTATTTCGCTCTCTTTCTTTTGTCCATATTTAGACCTACGGTTCAGGAAGATGGAGGGGATATCCAGTACATGGTGAGACTCTGTATTTGTTTACAAACTTGTATGTTTTGTTTGTCAACTACTGATTGATTATTATCCGGGAAATGTTTCAGTTTGCATTATGCTTTTTGCCATAGTTTTATACACTGTATGTATGTGTGCGAGTCGTCACACACACACGATATTGGGGCTAGCCTTGGAACATATTTTGCCTCAGCTATCACTAAGTACGGTAGGACTTAGTATGTAGGGATGGGTATGCCTCTTTTTTAAATTCGCAGGATTTTTTATTTACTACTTGTTCTCTTTGTGGTTTGCCGTGCTCCATAGTACGTAGATACAATGTAATGGGGTAATAGGCCAGTGTGATGTTGCAAAAATTAGTCCATATTGAAGTTTATTTTCCGTAAAATTAAGCGACACTCACGTGCTTTGGCAGCTCTGTCTCACGTACACATGTAGGTGTAGTGCATGTTCACGGGAAGACGTCTACCTGTGCAAAGACAGCAGAGTGTCGTGGGTTCGAATCCAGCACACGGGGGGGTGGCACTTTATTCGTTGCAGAAAAGGCATTGTCCGGGGAGCGTAGTGTAGCTGCCTTCTTGTATCTACATACTTGCTGTGATTCATGGTCCATGTGTGCATGTGAGATGGGATTATGCAGGTGTGTTATGAAAACCAGGGGCTGCACCGTAGTATTAACAGATGCCTCTGTAAACGGGGTTCTAATTACTACTACGTTAGTTTTAAAGCCTTGGGACAGACAAATAATAAAAACATCCTGTGTGCATATACTAATAAATATTTTTGAGGACAAGTTGCGCGGGAGTTAAAAGAACAGCGCTGCAAGTTCCTGCACGTATGAATTAAGTTTGCCCCCTTCGTAACACTGTTTTATAGACCATAGCCGTTGTAAACAATGCTGGGTACTGCATGTATAATGTATACACCCTTATGGATGGCACTAAACTGGGCATTGCATTATGAAACCACAGGTTCCTGTTTATGTGTGTTTGTGTGTTTACAAAGGCACCTAATGTGGAAATGAAACTGAGTACACTTTGCAGCAAAGATAATAATGAAAGCTTGGGACAAATATTTTGCCGTTTTGTGGAACGAAAAACGCTTTTAGGATTGCCAAACTGAAAGCTTTAGTGCTTTTTTAGTTCCCCTTTTCCATTTTTTATTCTCCTGCTTCTTTCAAAATACAGTCTCCTGACTTTTATATTAGGACACGTGTTTAGCTGTGTGGCTCTCGGAATTTTTGTCCCGCGACACAAGTTGCATCGTTTATCATGGACCTTAATGGGGAATCTGTCAGTATGTACATAAGGTAGTTTACTAAAGTTTACTAAAGTTTACTAAAGATGGACCTAAACAATAGGTCCCAGTGAAAGAATGCAATTGAGTTTCCATTTTCAGTAACAGTTTCTAAATTTAGCCATTACATACCGCCACTTTCCCACTGCAGACTGAGATGAATATTCAGTAGACGTTTTATTTTTGTGTGGTGTCGTTGTTTCTGATAGCGGTGTCCAATTGAGGCGTAATCTGGAACTAACTGCACAGGTATAATATACAGTGGAACCTGTCTAATCCGGACACCAATGGGACAGAAGAAAGTGTCCATATTATTAGAGAGGTGTCCTTATTTCAAGAGTTGAATTGCATGCAAGAACTGTTCTTGGGGAAAGAAAAGGTGTCCTTATTTAAGGGGTGTCCTTGGAGAGGGGTTCCACTGTATACACATGTAACCAGACCCACACACACACATGCCTGTAATTCCCTTCTGTGAACGCAGAAGGCAATAGGGGAGTGATGATGGTAGTTACAAACAGATTGGTATAATGTACGTCTCTGGTTATGGGTTTGTTTATGTGTAAATTTATAGGCGTATTTCCTTGGACGTGAGCGGTTGCGCCCACAGTTAGTTAGAGGACATTTCTACATAGTGTTGACAAATTGCTCAAAGGAGCGGAGGAGGGTTTTAGGATTGTATTTTTGATATGCCCCTCTTCCCACATCAATTTGCGATGATGTCAAGTATTTATTCCCAGTTTGCTAGGCAGCAGTCTCCTTATAAGTTCTGTAGGCGTCTTTGAGGATAATCAGCTCACACGTGTCAGAGGAAAGAGAAAGACAAAAAACAAGCTTACATTTTGGGGTTTAAAACCCACATTGAACGTGTGGTTTTTAGAAGGAAATTGCGTGCGTTGGGAGAAAAACGATTTAGTTTCTTTGTCCCTTCTAGCGGTTTTGATATGTGCACAGGGCTTTTCCTTTCACATTGAAAGTGAAAATAAAGTTACTGTGCAAAATAATTATGTATACGTCTCATGTCATCTAGTAATTCTCACGCTTCATTCTCTCTCTTTTTCTTTTTCTCTCCCGCCTCTCCATTTTCTGCCTCTTCTCTCTCTCTCTCTCTCTCTCTCTCGTCTTTTACCAAAGGGCTTTGAAGACGGAATTGTGAAACTGAAGATGCAAGTAAGTTTTGGTCGCCTAATTACTTGTTTTTACTGCAAACTCTAGCTGTATTTGAGGTATTTGGTGTGGTTTGTGGGTCTGTCCTTCCTTCCATTTGCTGGCGAAAAGTACGAAAAGTTTAGGCCTTCATAATTCTACTGAGCAAATTGTTTTAACTGCACACTCTAGCTATGCATACTATGGAAGGTCAGATAGCCTGTTTCTCCCTCCACTTGGTTGTTAAAAGTTTAGGCCGAGCATCCTTTTTTACACAAACTTGATTTCTAGAACTACGAAAGTTTAAGCCGTCCTACTTTAAATTGTAATTTGCACTGCACACTCCAGCTATAGCCAAGGTATTCAGGATTGTTGGCTGGCCTGTCCTTCCCTCCACTTGCTTGCTAAAAGTACGAAGAGTTTAGGTCACCCTGTTTTCCACAACATTATATTACCCCTGATGTGCCCCCCTAACTCCCCATTCGCATCCTACTCAACACACATGCACTACGTATACAAAAGCACCCACTACCGTTACTACCACTTCCATCAGTCTGGAAACTAGGCCTTCTGCCCACGCAGCACGTTATAATGGGCTTCAACAATGGACGTGGGACTTTCCAGTCACAGTATGAGTAGTACTCCAGTCAGAGTGGTGTCAGAGTGGTGTGGTGCAGCAGACTGCCGGTCGCCACCTTCAAGTCCCCTAAACATGAACTAATGCAGCATCCTGAGTCACATTACGTTTGCCCGGTCTCTTCAATTGGGCAGGGTCATCCCCCCGTGTATCGAGTGAAGACTGTATTCGCGTCGAAAATTTGCAATTCATGCGACACTTGCCAAAGCTATACTAGTTTCTTACGAAGGACAGTGCTTTATGCAACATGATGCATGCAATACTTCTCTTTTCATGCGTGGACTATCATCATTGAAGTTGCATGAGACCTGTGTGTGTGTGTGTGTGTGTGTGTGTTGCCTTCAGGATTCATGTTACAGAGGGAATCTTCCAGCGTCTTTCGGGATATATATAATCAAAACAAAACAAAGGAACCTCAAGTCGTTAATTAATGCTTGTTTTCTGTTGTGATTCAGTAAGGTTTTATAATGTGCGTCTACGCATTTATATTATACCATCCTGACAAGGATCGAGGGTCACTTTATACGTACCTAGCACTGCGTTTGTAAGCGTAT
Source organism: Geodia barretti (assembly GCA_030341885.1). Taxonomy (NCBI): domain Eukaryota; kingdom Metazoa; phylum Porifera; class Demospongiae; order Tetractinellida; family Geodiidae; genus Geodia; species Geodia barretti. The sequence goes on from CASHTH010001645.1 coordinate 184,425, forward strand.
TATACCAAATTCCCCATCATGGTCCCATACGTATTATGATGCTGGAGATGACTATGCTTAGTATGTACTACTGCTTTTGTAGTGACGTACTTGAAAAGGGAGTAACATGGCTATTGACAATGGTGCAGTTTTAATGGGGAATTATTATGTGCACCCTACTTCAGAAGTGAACCACAGACATGACATTGGGTTAAAAATCATATTAATGCTATATATAGCACAATTGTATTAGTTTTTGGTTGCTATAAAGGGAGGGGTATTTTTAGGTGTGGTGGGGGCAACGGGCTACCCCAGGTCTTGCCCCTCTTCTCCAGACAATAGACTTGTAATGGTTTCAAAATGTGTGTGTGTCCGTCCGCAGGGGTCGTGTACAGGGTGCCCTAGCTCCACACTCACTCTGAAGTCCGGCATCGAGAACATGCTCCAGTTCTATATACCAGACGTCAAGGAAGTGATCCAGGTAACAAACGTATGTGCTACCATTCCGTACCTTTCGCTAGCTACGCAGCTTTTTCACTCTTACTGAAGATAATCAGTGGAAAATTCGAGGGGCAAACGTTGGTAAATTGCTTGTCAATTAATATTGGATCCTCGGCCCAGAAAATGTCGTTTGCAGATCAGAGATGACTCTAAAATGATGAAGATCTTCTCTTTTTCAAAAGTTTCACTGAAACCTCACAAAAACCCTCTGAACAAAGGGTTTAAAGGACACTTGGTTCTGCCCCATTTGTTGTTACCTCTGAATGAGGGACGGATCTGAACAAAGAGTCCCAAAGTCATTGTTATCCATCCACTTCCAACCCCCTTTGATGATGAAACTCCTTCTTCCTCTAACTTTGCCCTTTCTCCCAACACTCCCAGTTACAACTTCCTCAGTCCTCGCAGTTCGCTTCCACAACTTCCACACCGTGTCATCTCTTCCTTCTTTCACTGTGTAGTTACATCATCAAGCTTGTGTGCTTTCTCGTAATGTACAAGACACCGTGCCAGCTTCCAATACATTTTCAATGGTAGCATGGCATGGGAATATTATGCAAGAGAACTGTATAAGACCTTTAAATGGGACACGTTTGGGACATCAAAATGTCCCTTACTCAAAAGGTGTCCATTATTCAGAGGTAATGCACAGTGGGGATGAACAATCAAGTGTCCTTTAATAGAGAGGTGTCCCTTTATTCTGAGATGATTATGGAGGGTTTTTCGCTCTACTGAGGTTGCGTACGTATGTGCAACTGGTAGCTCTGCGTTATAGTAATACAACCCCTCTTCCATTCTCCCCACACAAGGTGTTTGATGAAACAGATGAAATGAACCAGTCAGTGCTGGCCAACATGGAAGAAACATTCAACAAGTGACATGCACAAGTACAATAAACAGTGGTTCTATGTCATAATGAGTATGAATTATAGTTGTAAGTGTTTGTGCAGTTGAGGATGAACTTTAAATCCACTCGGTATATCAGAGGGTGTTGTGTGGTTAGTAACAAGACCAGCCCTCTTGCCTTGCCTTTTCTTGCAGATTATTTCCTTCCTACGTACATGTGTGTGTCGTCTATGATAGGGCAGTTCTGTGGGCTATTCTAGACCTCCATTGGTGCTCCTGTGATGATGTGTGCACATAAAGTATAACATGGCATATAGAACTTTTTAAACCGGTCTACTATTATATAGTCATGGGGTTGTGCGGATGTACACCTATGCATAGGGATAGAAGGCTGTACCGTCGCAATTTCATATAAATATGGGTTTTCCCCAAACTAATGTCACTAATGTCGATATGCTATCCAACAGTGCACACATTTGGCTGGATTATAAACGCTCATTTTTATGGGACACTGGTGCAGTGATGCAGCTGTGCTTGTGTAATCGCCTATTGGTATGGTGTGCACCTTCTTCTCCTCGGCCAGCATCCTCTTGTCCTCCAGAGTCCTCTGTCTGTGGGAGAGGAGGGAGTGGGTGGCCTCGTGCTGGACGTTGGCTGCTTTCGTGAGCTCTGCCGTCCCTCTCAGGATCTTTGGTGCATCTCCTTCTCCGCCTTCTCTGCCTGCAGAGCCGCCTCCTGCGGGGAACATGAACATAGCATAGTGATGGAAGATTCAGATATAGTAGGTAATCAACTGAGGCACTGTAATGGCCAAGGCCACACAAGGGCTCATCAACTGCCTTCTTGTAACATAATCAGGAGTTCTCAACACAAGTCGAGTGTGTCAGTTACAAGAATTGCCCTGGGTGGGACTTACACCGCACAAAACTCATGACAACCACACAAATCATTGAACACGCAGAAGCTCATCCGGTCATGTGAATAAATGGTTGTTATGGCTGCCACACCCCACATACTTTACATAACACCGCAGTTGTGGGAGTACTCGTTTATAACAGGAAAGAATGCATGCATGTGACCAATTCTAAACTGGTTTAAAACCGTTGTCCGAGTCAGCATTAGACTTGTACGTACGTGAAAGTGTAGGCAACAGTGCTGTGGGTAAGTGTATGTGTAGTGTGTGTGTGTGTGTGTGTGTGTGTGTGTGTTTGGTATACACCTGCTGTGTGGCAGTACAATATTCATACACACCCCAGCTCGTGACCTGCCACTACAACACTGCCATGGAGGAGACAGTGTCACTGGGAGAAAAGAGGGCTCAATCGGAGGAACCTCAGCCAACCACAAGTAGCATGGAGGTAGCCCTACCACCAACACCAAAGAGACCAAGGGTCAATGAAGCTGGGGAGCGCAGAAACACAAGTTGATGTGACAGACTGTGTTCTTCGACAAAGTATGGATATGATATATTATCTAGACACCAGTGAAGTTCTCAAAGCCAGCCTCATTCCAATCCTGACATTCTTGACAAACGATGAAACAGAGAAACTGGAACACCTTATGGATCTGGAAATACCAACAGAAAGGATTGTCAGACGGCTCATCCAATTTATCAAGCGTCAAGAGGGAGACAAGAGAGACAGTGCCTGCAGAAAGTTGGTTGCCTGTGTCATACTGACGAAAGAAAATCATCTTGGTCACGTGGATCTCGATGAGATATTCAGTGAACAACTGCCAGACCACGAACACAGTTGCATCCAGCAACTTGTGAGTGAAGCCAAGAGCACCCAAAAGCCATTGGCACCTGAGAAGCCTGTCCCATTCATAAAAATAGAAGGCATTCTGTGTGAAAGTTTCAGTGATACTGAGAGGGTCTTGTGGGAATTTTTCAGTATTGGGGACTATAGGAAACTAGAAGACAAAGTAATTGAGGTGTTTGGCGACCCCACACTAAAGGCTGAAACCGATTGCCACATTGTTGCAATGTGGTTCAAGTCACTCATCGTGATGCACAAGTACGGGGAGTATTCCAGGGCCATTGAAGTTTTGAACGATGCCCTGGAATTGTGCGGGGACATGAACTGCGTCAACAGGACGATATTAGAGGGCCGAATCTATCAGCGTATGTCACAGAACCACCTCATGCTGGGACGGAAGCACGTGGCAATGCTGTGTTTCGAGCAGGCAAAGGACAGACTCCAGATGGTGGGGATCGGCTACGACAAAGCCAACATGTTCTGCAGGGAAGCAAAGATTCTGAGCGCACAGGAAACAGAGTCCAGAGTGAAGATCGAAAAAATGTACGAGAATGCCCTGTGTGTCTTGAAGCGAGACGATCCATATTTCCTTGCAAGTTTTCCATCCATAACACTATCAAAGGCCGCCTTTTATCTCAGAGTGTCGTTTGGCTCCAAAGCAGGGAGTCATATGCCACAGGTAGACACCGCTGACATCCGAAAAGCCGAAGAAACTCTTGCAACTGTCAACGAGAGCAAGCACATACTTCTCGAGATGCGGCAATTTGAGTATAGTTTCCTTCGTGCGGAACTGTACCGACTGCGAGGAAGGGAGAGGGAGGCCAGAGAGCTGTTTCGGGAGCTGACGTCCACCCCAGGCAGCTCTAAGGTTGAAAACATTTTGTCCCTTGCCTGAACAGAGACTAAAGAGCATTGATGGACTGCCGTGATCATCTTCCACTCCAAACTTCTCCATCAACAGTGGTATATCGAGCTTACCACTGACCAGGCTGTTGAGTGTGCTGTGTATAATGTAGGGAACTTATATGACCCTCCATCTAATTTACATTTCCCCTTCTTTTTTTCATGTTTAGCTGCAAAATGCAAATTGGATGCGTTGATGTGCATGCTCTACGGCTTCCAGGAATCTGCTAACGTTCTTTCTGGGTGTATCAAGGGCACTGATATTACCTTTGCAGTCCCATTAGTGTCCACACCCACACAAATTCATTACCTAAGGGATATAACTCACCTTCAACTTGACGGCGTTGCGTTGTTTGAGCTGCTCCAGGTCTTCCTGTAGTTTGTCCACCACCTGGACCTGTTTCCTGCGCAGGCTCTCTGCCTCTCTGGCCTTGGAGTACAGGCCATGCTCCCTGGCCTCGTACTGATTCACCACTCTCTGTGTGAGAGTGGTTTGTTTAACATAGATGGATCGAAAGGATGGAAGACTTACACCCTTAGTATGTTTCATGTGTCAGTTAGTCTAGGTTCACAATAATTATGTCGCATTGCCCCACCGCGCTTTGCCGCGTCGCGCGAGAATAGAATCCATTTCCATCTTCGCGGCACGGTGCGACAGGGCAAAGCCTAAATAAAGGTTTGTGATTTTGAGGGGTCATCAAAAGTTTGGCGTATTTTTCCAGACACATAATTTAATAGCAAATTGAGCCTGTTTCTGGTCATTTGATCAGCTATTGTAGCTCATTTCACTGCTCATTAGCATATGTGAGTTTTAAAAGTAATGTGCCGGCTTTTTGTGAGGTGTTAGGGGTGAAGTTATCCTCACAGAGAGTTGTTTGAGTCTCTGCTGATGCTCCCTCATCTTGACCTCGTTCTCTCTCTCCCCCATCCTGCGAGACCACGCATCCACCTCCCTCCTGTTCCTCCTGGCCGTCTCCCGCTGGACTGCATCCACTCTCGCCGTCTTCTTAGCCTCCACCTCCTTCAACACACACAGCCATTCATTATGCACATTCATCACGTACACTCACACCACCACGTACGTATACTCACTCACGCATGCACACACAAACATTTTACTGTGGCACTTTGTGGGATCAGGGAGTGTCAGTGTACACTCACCTACTAGCATTTTTAGCACCAGTGCTCCACCTCAGCATTATGCTATATAGGTTCACAATATGTCGCATTGCCCCGTTGCACCGTGCTGCATTGCCGCGCCGCGAGGATAGAATCCATTTCTATCTTCGTGGCAGGATGCGACGCGGCAATGCGACATAATTATTGTGAACCTGTAGCCTTACTCTTTATTAAGAGATTACTGTTTTTTTTTGGTGTTAACCTGTATGCGAGCGTCGATCTGGCGACCCATCAGGTCCAGGTGGACGTGCTCAGCCTCATTGGAGGTGAACCTCTGTTGCCCTGTGTTCATCCTCTGCCTCGTCTGTAGGTCCATCAGCTTACGGCCCTCTTTCAACATAATACAACCAGCCCATAGAGAGTTGTACTTGTACATTACTTTGTCTTATATCGGAATTCATCAAGGCCAGGCTCTAATTTTGACCAGGGGCTTACCCTGTCTTTGCCTGGCTCTGATCCTATCCTCTTTGCCGTGTGTTGTTTGCTCCAACTCTCGTTTCCGGTTCTCGTAGCGGCGCCCTGAAGCCTCAACGGCACCCTTCTCTTCCCCCTCCCTGTCCTGCTCTTTCAGGCCATCCTATAGGACAAGAAGGCACACCGTCTTAGAACAAAGATCAGCACTGCTATTGGTGTTGGTCAAACAAGTGGGCTAGATAATTATATATCAGGTTTTGAATGTTCTTTTGGGAGTGAGGTAAACCAGACAATACTACTATTTCAACCATCTTATTAGGGAGTGTAGTTTTTGTGTGTGAAGCGTATGCTCTTTGATATTACTCTACGGTGGTTTAAGTAGGGGAGGGGGGCAAAAAGCCAGAGTGTTTCACGAGCCAGACATTTCTCTACTTGAATTGACATGCGGGTGGTCTCACCAGGATCTCCCTGGCCGTGGTCCTCTTTGCCTGCTGACTGGTGTCTACCGTCATGTGACGCTTCTTCTGGGCCTCCATGTTCATGGAGATGGCCAGAGCTGCCAACTCTCTCTTGAGAGAATGCTGCTCCTCCTGTGAATGGCCGCACACACACACATGGCCTTACAGTATACATACATACACTCAGGTTTGAGTTTACACTATAGGCATCTCCATGTGGTTTTCTGTGGGAAAAACTATGAGAAATGAGCCACTTTAATTATACAAGTAAACTTTTATGCATTATGTCACTGAGAGCCAGGTGACTTCTAAGCCTTTAATAGTAAAAGGTGTGCTGTGCACACACAGACCTCCTTAGCTCTGATGGATTTCTCGAATTCACTACCGAGTCTGTCGATTTCGCTCTTTTTCATCTGGAGTGTGTTGAGCAGGTTCTGATAGCGCCAACTCATCTCCTGCCTATTTATCAAGTGAACAGCACAATGGTTTATAGAGAAAGAAGTCTTAAACTCTCACTCTTGCTTCATGAATTTCTTGGTCTGTTCGTTGAGTCTCTGTCTCCCAGCGAGGGCGGTCTTTGTGTGCTCCTTGGTTTTGTCTCCTCTCTCGTGGAGAGCTCCCTGTGTGTAGGTGACCAGTCCTTCCTCCCGCAGTGCCAACTGCTCCGCCTCATCATCGTGCCTCTTTGCCAGCTCTGCAGGTAGTGTGGGAACGTATATAGCGTAGTGAAATTATCACAGATCCGCAGATTTTTACAGAAAACATTATCTTGTCCTTTAAAGGGCCCTGGTGAATGCAAGCAGCAGTGTGTGTATTACCAGTGTTGAGTTTTCTCATAGTATCCTCAAGGTTCTTTCTCTGCTTCAGCACGTCCATCTCAGCCCGTTTCAGTACCCGCTCCTCCTGTCTGTGCTGCCACATGTGGTCCTGGAGCGAAATACAGTAGACTATTGTAAAAACTCTGAATACTTAAAGAGCACCCATCAACACCATAACATCTAGTAAAGTGTTTTAAAGACTTGCCTAGGCATTCTTCTTGAGTTAATATTGTGGATCACGTCACTTGTCCCGTTCTACATGGAGCATCTACCAATGCCCCCGATGCAAAATATCGTAGTCAGCATGAACACATTGGTGCCAAGTCCTTAGATACCTTTATATCGCCTGGTTTGTTAGGTATCACACTTACATCAATGGCCTTCAGGTGTCCGTCGGTGTCTTCCAGACTCTGCTGAGCTCTCTCCCTCACAGAGATGGCCGTGAGAGCCCCAGACTTGTCTGCCCCCTGCCCCTGACCTGCCTTAGTACTGCGGGGGATGTGAGCAGTATTTGAGGGAGGGGAGCGTGGGACAGCATTAGGCAGCGGCTGCCTCTCAAGCTCTCTGGTAAGTGAAATAGACGGCATGCGTGTAAATAATCACGTATATATTATATAAAGACCCACAGCTCCACAGGTCGTCTTGTGTATTGTATGTACCTGAGAAAGTCTGCGTAGGCAGTGTCTGGCACGAGAGAGTCTCCTGCCTTGGCTCTGGCCGTGAGGGCAGCGTAGCGGGTCGCCAGTTTACTGTACTGTGGTGCCGCCATTTCGACTCTCGCACGCACACACACGTTTTGTTGATTAGGGGGTCGTTGCTGTTGCTGTGGCAACTGCAGTGTGCGCACGCGCGCACGTCTCTTGTGCGCATGCGTGCGGCGCAACATTTTTCGTATCGAGAGACGTCTCTTAGCATTGTCCACTGCCTTTAGCAGTACAACTTAGTGAAATAATATATCATGATGTGATGTTCTCCAACACCTCTAAACTCTTCATCACTGGCGTCCTGCTGGCGCTGTTTTGCTTTCTATTCCTGAAGACGACAATACGTTCAGTATTCTCACTTCGACCCACCACTACACTTCAGAAACAATCATCACTAAATCATCAGGAAAATACAAGTAAAGTCATATTTAATTCAACGGACGGTCAGCTTGGGACGGCTCACATTGAAGTGGTCGAGAGAGATTTCTGTACTCTTCCTCACTGTGAGTTCTTGCTCAGTAAATACGACAGGTCCTGCATCGAGTTGTGCGGCAAGAAAGCTTTCAAGAACGAGTCAGTGAGAGTTACAGGAGACTGTGAGTTCATGAGTGGAGAGGGGAGGGCTCCAGTGGCTCTGGTCAGCCTACCTGGCAGTGGGAATACCTGGATCAGGGGACTACTGGAGAAGGCCACTGGGATATGCACTGGTGAGAATTATTAATGGTCAACTAACTACTCAGCTAGGTAGCTATAGTGTAACTACACAGTGTCCACTATTTCTTTCCATTTTGATTAATCCACATCTCAGTAAGTTAAGGAAGTGCTGTGAGTCAGTGCCAATCTTTACATAGAATCAAGTCCCCAAGAATAGCTCATAGTGTTCCATTTTATGGCTGATACACTACAATAATTTTACCAATTATTGTTGTAGGTTCACTGTACTGCGATTCGAGCCTTAGGAAGGAAGCTTTCGACGCAGAAGCTGTCGTAAGTGGCAGTGTACTGGTAGTCAAAACCCATCGCTCCAGATTCTCGTGGACACACATGAGTACCCCTCCTAAATACCCGGACAAGGTAGTTGTGTTATGCTCAGTCATACATTACAACCAAAAATATTTGGCCTCTTTAGTTTCAAGGGTATGTCCAACCCAGTTTTGGAGCGGCCGTTCTTCTTCTGCGGAATCCTTACCATGCCCTGCTGGCCGAGTGGAACCGACAGAAGAGTAACAAGACCCTCAGTGCTGATGCACTCAACACTACCATTGGTGTTGCTGCACACATTGCTATTGGGGATCAGAAGACCTTTGGTAAAGATAAAAGCACTAAACACTCTAGCTTCACGTACATTTTTTGCTCAATGCAGGTACAAATGAAGACTGGACAGCTGTCATTCATATCATGATGAAAAATTTCAGGAATTACATTAGGAATGTGGTTCTCGAGTCACCACGAGACCTTCCCAAGTTGGTGGTCCGCTACGGGGACTTTCAGAGAGACAGAGTCAGAGAAGTGTCACGTGTGCTGGACTTTCTCCATTTCCCCTACTCTCGTGAGACTCTGAGTCAGAGACTGGAGGAAGACTTCACCACCTTCCACAGAAGTAGACACCCAGAGTTTGAGGCCTTCACACAGGCTCAGGAACAGTTCATAGATCACAGTCTGAGACAAACTCTCGACAGTCTCTCTGCCAGGAACAACGGAGAAACGTATGGAATTGAGGAGTATCTTAGAACCTAGCAACTGTTTTGTATATCATTGTTATTGAGGAGAGTTTGGTAGCAAGCCAAGCACACGTAGAGGTTGCGGAATGACTTCCTACGTAACATGCAGAGTAACATATACCACCGCGAGGTCGCACACGCCAAATGACCCAACGTTTGTAGCCGGATTTCAGAGCTGGATTTATAGCCGTTGTGGTCGATTTCAAGCACAGAGACGCCCTGAGATAATAATTATGGCGATTCCCTTGCGCGCATGCGCGCGTAGGGGTAAATTCCGATCCTATTGCAGGGGGGTGGAGCCTTAATGAGGCGGCTCCACGTGCAAACCACCGCGTACCGCGCGCTGGACGTCGTCGGCGCGGCGCCGTATAAAAGCGGCGAGGCTCAAGTAATTAGCGTATACGTATAATATACGACGGAGAGAGGGAATGTTTACGAAACACATCCAGCTTGCTTTTATCCTACTGGCTCTCCTTATGTTGAGCCTTCTCTTTCTGTCGAAGACATTTATCAACGGACAAAGTAAGATTCTGTAGCTATAGCTAGCTAGCTACCTAATTGTTAGCCATAGCGGGATACCTCCGTGCGTGGTTGGCTCATCGTAAAACTACGAAATGGTCTCACTCTGTGATTCTGATCAGCATGCCTCTGTAGCCCATATAGCACGCCTCACCAGGGTCTTTCGCGTAATATGCGTAATCCCGAGGGCGTAGCTATATACCCTTCCTCCTGTAGCTAGCTGCCTTGCTAAGTGCGGTTCATACATCGTGAATATGATACACCGACGGTTCAGAGTTTTACTCCATACATCGGGAAGCTCATTATCTCTCCATATTACCTGTTACTTTTTACACCTCCTTAGGCTACTCCCCACAGCAATTTCCCATTGTTCTGAGGCATAGCCAGGGTACAATGCAGAATACTTCACTCGCTCGCTGCATGTCGGCACGCTCTAACCTGAGTGAATTTGACAGAGCCAACTACGAGCAGTGCTGCACTAAGGTGAAGCCCACGACAATAATTACGGGAGACTGTGAGTTCATGAGAGGAGAGGGGAGGGCTCCAGTGGCTATGATCAGCCTACCTGGCAGCGGGAATACCTGGATCAGGGGACTACTGGAGAAGGCCACTGGGGTATGTACTGGTGAGTAGCTAACACTGTTGCAGACATTAATTTTGCTTGTGTGGAGCCTATAAGAGATATATAACATCCTACAAGTATAGCTAAGAATGGCTCTGAAGTTGTGCATATTAATTGGTCTGCCACACAAAACCGGCAGGTATTTATTTATACAATCTTGTTCATAGGCTCGATATACTGTGACGTGGGTCTGAGAAATATGGGGTTTAGTGGGGAAGGTGTCATAAGTGGTAGTGTACTGGTAGTCAAAACCCATCGCATCAGAAACACATGGATGGACAAGAGCAATCCTCGGACCACTTACACAAATCAGGTATATTATTATACAATTTGCAAGGTGCCAATGCTGCATGGTGAAGTGCCACGGGTAAAGAATCTGGCATGTTTGTTGAAAGTAACGTAAGACACTGTGCTCACTCAGGGCAGCTTTGGGGCTGCAATTCTACTCCTGCGGAATCCTTACCATGCCATGCTTGCTGAGTGGAACCGAAAAAGGAGCACGACCATTCTACGAAATAGGAAGCCCTTTGAAGAAAAACGGAAGAGTATTCTCCCTCGTGGAACACACTTTACTGCAAGAGTCATGGCTTCACACCTTGGTACTGTAAATCAGCAGCACTTTGGTAAGTCCAGTGTTAGCCTTCGAATGGCACCTCTGACACGCCTCTCTAAAATTCTGTTGCTAATGGTTTAGTAACTATGCAGTGTCAGTGTGTCCTTAATTTTTCAGCAGTTCCACTGAACTAGAATTTTCAGCAGTTAGTAGGCTCGACAATGATAATAACAATGCTATTCCTTTTAACAGATCCAGATGATCAATGGAACTCTTTCATTGATTTAATGATGGGGTATATGTCTCGTTACATTGAGAATGTGCTTTTTAAGTCACCACGAGACCTTCCCAAGTTGGTGGTCAGCTACGAGGACTTTCAGAGAGACAGAGTCAAAGAAGTGTCACGTGTGCTGGACTTTCTCCATTTCCCCTACTCTCGTGAGACTCTGAGTCAGAGACTGGAGGAAGACTTCACCACCTTCCACAGAAGTAGACACACAGAGTTTGAGGCCTTCACACAGGCTCAGGAAAAGTTCATAGATCACAGTCTGAGACAAATCATTGAGAGTCTTTCTGCCAGGAACAATGGAGAGACATATGGAATTGAGGAGTATCTTCGAACTTAGCAACTGTTTTGTATATCCAGTTACAACATTGTTATTGAGGAAAGCTTGGTAGCGAGTTGCACAAGCCAAGCACTACAGAGGTTGCGGAATGAGCACAGCACCTTCCTAACATGCTCATAGAGTCTATGTCATCAAATTCCTAACTCCAATTCATGTAACCAAGAGCTGCATCCTTAGACGGTTAGCTTATTCCTGGTAGTTCAGAGCAATGTTGCTAGTTCCTAAGCTAAAT
>CASHTH010001646.1:0-53842 GCA_030341885.1 Geodia barretti
GTAAGTGTGAGTGAGAACGTACAATATGGGGTCCAGACATTCAAAAATGAGATTGTAAAGAAGTTATTTGCACAATTAGTGTTACTGATAACTGTGCTGGAACCGACATAAAAAAGGGGTTTATATTATAGTGAGGCGAAGAATAATAGCTTCTTTGTTTCATGCGTGCTTTCTCTCCTCTCTCTCCCTCTCTGTGTTTTGTCTAGCTCTAGATGTGGCACGGCAGGCCAGGAACGGAGCGGAAGCAGTCAAGGTACTGGAAAAGGTCCGGATCGTGAACGGAGCGAAACACGGGCTGAACGGGGAGGAGCTGCCACGTACCACCATCAGCCACCTTTCACAGCCGCAGGATTTCAAAGCCGAGCTAAAACACGATGTGAGACTCAGTCTAGCCGCTCGATCAAAGTCGATTCCTACCAAGTACCACTACGACGAAACCGGTTCGGTTTTGTTCGAGGAGATAACCCAACTCCCCGAGTACTACCTGACTCGGGTTGAAACCGGGATCCTCCGAGAACGGGCTGGCGATATCATGAAACTGGTCAAACCGGATGAGCTCGTTGAACTCGGGTCAGGCTCGTCGACGAAAACTCGACTACTCCTAGAAGCGATGCACGGCACTGGTGGGAGATGGTACGTCCCGATTGAAATCTCCGAGACGGCGCTCTACCAAGCAGCTAAGATGCTGAGCTCTGACTATGACTGGCTGCACATTGACGGTTACGTCGGGAACTACACCACGGATCTTCCGCTGCTACAGAGAAGGGGCCGACGCCTCCTCACCTTTCTCGGGTCGAGTCTCGGAAACTACACCAATGAGACGCGAGCAGAGTTCCTCGCAATGTTGGGTAACGCACTCCAACCGGGCGACGCCCTGCTGTTAGGCATCGACCTCGTCAAAGACGAAGAAACGATGGTCCTGGCCTATAACGACTCGGCCGGTATCTCCGCCCGCTTCAATTTGAACGTCCTCGTCATGCTAAATCGAGAGCTTGGTGCCGATTTCGACGTGAGCAACTTCACCCACTCTCCCGTGTGGAATGCCGAGAATTCGGGAGTGGAATCACACATCAGAGCCAATAAAGGGATGACCGTTTCTCTCCCTGGCCTCGGCACCAGCATCGAGCTGGGCGAGGGAGAAGGGATCTTTCCAGCGATATCGTGCAAGTTCACGAGAGAGGGTGTCACGAGAGAATTGGGGGACGCGGGGCTGGAGGTGACTCAGTGGTACACCGACAGTGCGGCAATGTATGGAGTCTTGGTTGCAGCACCGAAAATTTGACTTTTTAGATACTAAACAGAGAAACTGGTGTATTGATTTTCATTCATTCTGGTGTACATGACGTGCGCACTGAACGTATGATTGAACTTCCATCAAAACATGCATGGCTGTAGTGTGTACGTGTAGCGTATAAAAGTCTGTGTATTTCAGGGGACGGTTGTTGCATTCGCTCACAAGAAACGAATAAATAGCTATGATACCTGTGCGTAATATATTATATATACACCTATGTATATAATGATTACAGTATATATCACGTCCACCTATGATGTGACTTGTATTGAGCTTTCTCCTAGTACAGAGCAGAGGTGTTTGAGACGCTGCTGCATCTCGGGGATCCCCGCCAGCTGGGCCTCGAGTCTCTCCTTCTCCTCTCTCAGCCCTAGCCTCGTGGCCGTGTCCAGCTCCTCCATCCTCCAGTCCCCCTCCCCGTTGAACTGAAGCAGGTGAGTGTGGAATCTCCTGTTTTGAGACAGCGAGTGCAGCAGTGAGGCTAGGTTCGCAATATGTCGCATTGCCGTGTCGCGCCGTGCCGTCTCACGTCGTGTCGCATTCTGCCGCGAAGATAGAAATGGATCATATCCTCGCGACGCAGCAAAGCGCAACAGGGCAATGCGACATAGTGAACCCAGCCTAAGTGTGTGTGTGTGCCTGCGTATGTGACCAAGCCACCTTGTATCATAGCAGAAACTTGCAGGAGATCGTAGCCCTGGAAATAATAAGGACTTTTGTGCAGTTGGTGACTGGATGTTTAAGAATCACTCGACTCTATATCACACCCTACAGGTGGTCTAGACAAAGTTAGATCATACCAGAGAGAGGGTCTATGAGAGATGGTGAGTAGCGTGATGCCAGCGTCCTTTGCAGCCTGGAAGATGCCTCCCTCCACGTCTATACTGACTGCACTGGTACACTCGTCCAGCAGTGCAAACTTGGGCCTGAAAATTATAGAAAAAAAGGTGCATCGGAACTACTTTCGGAACTACTTAAGTCACTATACTGTAAAGTTGCTGCAATCAGACTCATGTTTACTCTAATGCAGTAATACAAGACAGAGTTGCTGGTGAAGGTTGTTACCTGTGGTAGAAGATTCGCGCCATTCCCATTCTCTGCTTCTCTCCTCCTGACAGAACATCCTTCCAGTCACTGACTGCATCCCATCCTAACAGATCATATGGTGTTCACATGATAATCATACAATGTATCACATGACATCCTTCCAGTCATTGACTGCACCTCATCGTAACAGATCATATGGTGTTCACATGATAATCATACATGTATCACATGACATCCTTCCAGTCATTGACTGCACCCCATCCTAACATATTACAGTATAGGCAGTATATTATTTACCATTTGTATGTCGAATAAAATGTACGAAATCTCAACAAAAGTTTTAGCCGAATGGTGAAAATAATGTTCCGACAAAATTTAACACTATGCATGTGGTGTGCTTACAAAAAGACCCACCTCCCTCCCTTTTGACGATGTACTTGAGGTGCACGGTGTCCAGGGCGGCTTCCAAGTGGGTGTCAGAGATGCCTCTTGACTCCATGTCCTCTTGACTGTCGGGGTATATGACCTGGTCCCGCAGCGTCCCTAGAGACATGTAGGGTCTGAGGGGAAGAGAGGAGTAACTATGGCCACGCGTGTTTCACTTACGATATTATTTGCACGTACCCATGAATTTTTGTGACAGGCTGGCGAAAAAATTTTACTGCTCGTGTTTGCCCACCAAAATGCATTACTTGTACATAATTATATAAACCCCTGAGGGATGTATATACACAGACGAGTGTTACAAACTACGAACTCTGAGCGTACAACAGTGTAAGTGTGTATATATTATATATATATATACACACGCCTGAAGAAAGTGTTATATACATATAGTGTGTACTGAGGGATGTAAAAGATTGTCAACTTATAGTGTGTGTGTGTGTGTGTGTGTGAATCTGAGGGACGTAGAGAATATATATATAGACCTCTGAGGTATGTAGAAGAGTGTAGATGGAGGAGGCTTTGTGAGTCTTCCTCCATAGACCGGCCACAGTCCGCTCAATATTCTAAATAGAGAGCTCTTCCCACATCCATTGGGTCCGGTAATGAGCAGGTGCGTGCCTGGAGTTACCTGTAAAATACAGCGGAACTGCTTATAAATGACACTCCAAATAAAGAACACCTCTTAAATAAAATTAATCACTTTTTTCCATGCACATCTCTCTATAAAAGACATAATATTTTCTATCCGCCCCCTTGCCCCCTCCTGCTCCACAAATAACCCTGGATGTGAGGTCTTACCCTCAAAGTGAGTCCAGAGGCAACTATATCTCGGTTTGGAGTGACGATGGGGACGTTTTCGAGAATTATCGTGTCTTCACTTTCAATTACCTGCAGTGGGAGAAACACATCTTATATACTAACACAAACACTCCACAGACTGGTCAAAAGTAAGCCTCCCTGGTTATTGGACTTACACACAAACACAGCTTCCTTCTGTTGAGGTCTGTCCAGAGCTATGCATAATTATTTCTCTTTCCCACACGGACCCTGACACACAGGTAAAATATTTTTGTTCTCAAAATTCTAGGAAAAACAGATGCTAGACATTTTGCCCCAATTCCCAATTACAATGACTATATAACATTATACAGCATAAAGTTTCATGCAAAAGAAAATAAAAACACAGACAGCTTCGTGTTTGCTCGTAAAAAATTTCTTTTTCGCCCTGCACCAACCTCTCCCATAGTGGCTCCAGTGAACTTCCTGTCCTCCTCAGTCGCGTGGTGATCAGCTCCACCCTCGCCCTCCGGCGAAGACCCCGGCAGAGCCACTGTGCCTAAATACCAGAGTTCTCTTCATGTGTGCATATACTAGTGACCACTCAGGGCTCAATACACATTAAGACGAAGGTAAATCCCTAAACACTAGCTGCGTTAAATTTCCACCCAAACGTGCCTCTACTGTTCTTTGTACGTGTGCTTTAGTTTGCTGTCTCTAAAAATGATGGGTCACCAAATTCGAATTAAAAAATCTGACTTTATACTCACTAACACAAAGCTCTTTGCAGTGTATAATACTGCAGTTCATTACTTCACACGTCAAATTCTCCATACAATTGGTTTCAAAACCCCCAAATCGACTTTTCACACACCAACACGAAGTAAATGTAAAAAGAAAAATTTATCTTTCAAGTGTCGTAGTACGTACGTACCTTCCACAGCGACCACCTCACAGTGACCGGCGCTCACGTCCTCAAACACACTCACCATTTCACTGACACGTGCAGTGTAGCCAGCCAGCTCCGTGATCTGCAACAAACAACCGTACGGTCACGGAAAAATAGATTTCAAACCCAATAAGAAATTTTGGATTTTATCCTAAAAATATCATGCAGAGCTCTCAAACCATGAAATTTATCGAACGATTCCACCTAAATTTCCCTCAAAAGATTCCTAAAAATAGTTCTGTGCACTCCATTCACCTCCTTATACGAGGTCATGATGCGTTCCGCAGCGTCTGCTCCCTGAATGAGCAGGTTCTTGGAGGTCGTGTAGGCCTCTGTCTTCTCGCCGATGGTCCGCTCCTCCACTTCTCTGTCCCGCCCACTGAGGATGGGCCAGGCCACAATCACCATACCTGCGTGGGTAGGGAGGAGATGAGTAGAGGAGAGGGGTTAAAGAGGGGGAGAAAGAGAGAAGAGGCAGAGTGACAAGGAAGAGAAGAACAGTAGGGAAAAGGTAGAACACATGAAAAAATCAAATTACACTAAGACACCGAATCGTTTTGCAACATGTTTAGATTGAGAACAATCCAAACACTCCCTCATTTAAATGAGAGAGTGTTTCCAGTGTAGGGTGGGATATATATATATATAGAGGGTAGCAATGGCAAGGGGAGAAGACAGTAAAAATGGAAGAAAAGAGAGAAGAAGGGGATGAGTGAAAGGGTACAGAAGTAAAAGTGGTGGGGATGAGAGAGAGAGAGGGTTGCGCCAACCTGCAAGGCCCCACATGTACTTCATGAGGAACTGCTCTATCATGATGAACCACAGCCTCTTGCGAAACATGAGGTCCATCTGTCTGGCGAGAGCCGTGAAACTGCTGCGAAGTAGGTCGTGCTCAATCTGTTAAAAACACACAACACAATGGTTCAACTACTCAAAACTTGTGTGTATGTATGTACCAACGTTACCATGAAATACATACTAGTGGACTTGTTGTTTTATTCACATAAATTTCCAGTCAAAGAGAGAAACTGACTGTGTTCGGGTTTCACGCGCACAGCATGTTCTTTGTGCAGAGAAAGTTAATTGTGCTCAGAGTACAAAGTTGCAACTGCACTAAGTATGTACAAGACATCATCTCTTTTGTGCCCACATGTAGTTACGTATTACTGCCTTCCGACTACTATTCCATAGGACACCTCTATAAACAAAGCAGTAAACCTGTAAGGGAGTGTTCTCACCAGGTGGCCACCGTAAAAAGCAACTTCCTCTGCGTTGGCAATGATCCTGGAGTGCACGTAGCGCAGATAGCCATTTCGTCTCGCCTCTTCCGCCACCAGCTTCCCGAACGGAGGAGACACCACTCTCAAGATGGACGCCGTGGCTCCTATCATACCGAGCCCTATGGCCATTGGGTACGGCGAGTGGACGCCTCTCTTCCGCGCCATACGTATCAGCGTCGTCATCATTAGCACCAAGTCGAGCATGGGCTTGCTAATGTGGGAGTAGATGTGAGTGACGGCGGACGAAAACGCCTGGATGTCCTCAGTGAGAGAGTGGTCTGGGTTCGCCAGTCGAGTGTCGAGGTTGCTCACGCGGTAGTACGTCTGGTTCTGAAAGTACAGCGAGTAAGCGTAGGCAACGAGCCGAGAGCGGATGGCTAGAGCGAGCTTCGATTCCAGGTACCGGATGAGGCTGTTGATAAAGGTCGCAGGGAGGGCGAGAAGAACCCAGTTCACCAGTAGGGCGAGAAACCGAGGAACGTCTCCCTCGACGATGGCCTTCACGATCTTGCCGTCGAGTGAGGCGAGGTAGATGGAGAGAAAAGTGCGGGAGACTAGGGAAGCTGTGTGCAGGGTGAGGAGACCAAACTCCTTAGAGATGACGCTGGGTATGGATATTCTGAGCAGTTTCAGCAGCCGGCGGAGAAATAATCTATTGATAGCCGGACCCCGCTTCTTCTTTTTGGAACCCCCTCCTCGGTCCCTCGCGTGCGGTTCCCCGCCCCCCGCGGCGGAGCTCGAGAAGAAATACTTTTTCCCGGCGTGGTAGAGGACAACTCCAGATGCACAGGCAGCCAGAGCCACGCTGGCTCGTCGAGTAGCCATCGCTGAGGTTTCTCCGTAGGCTCAAAACAGCACGAGTCGCTCGATTGCGCTGCTCTTCCCCCTCCCTTTCAGCCACACCACCACCGCCGCCCGCCACGGCGAACTCCTGCGCATGCGCATTTGTAATGAATGAAAGTTCACTATTACAGGGCCTAGGATGCCGACCGAAAGGGAGAATAGCGAGTTTTTCGCGCGATTTGTCGTGCCTCTGATAGTAAGTACCTAGTAAGTTACATTTAGGCCAATAGGCAGTGTTCGAATAAGCCGTTTTGCAGGCTGGAGGAATTGCGGGTACTACAGTGGACGTAGTACTGTTCCCTCTGGACACGGTAAAGACTAGACTTCAGAGCAAAGTCGGCTTCTGGGCCGCAGGAGGATTCAGGAGGATCTATGCAGGGATCGGATCAGCCGCTGCAGGCTCTGCCCCATCTGGTAATTGGACGACCATCGTAAAACCGTGCAGTGCCATCACAAAAGAATAATGGCTTTTTCTTTTATTTAGCTGCAACGTTCTTCTGTGCATATGAGCTCACCAGGTCATTTCTTGGAGAGCGTCTCCACAAACGACACGCTCCGTTGGTTGACATGTTGGCTGCTTCAGTTGGTGAAGTGGTCAGTCATCTTGTTTTGAGACATTTGTGCACTTTTGTGTTTACAACCCCCGATCTTAAATAAAGTATATATACCTCATATTGACTATTGTATATACTTCTATCTTCATTGCTAGATTGCTCATTGCTCAAGTGTGAAAAGATTGAGAGCTTAATTTTGAATGCTCTTTCATTGTAGACGAGTTGTTTGGTAAGAGTTCCATTTGAGGTGATAAAGCAGCGAGCACAGGCCAACAGAGGGTTTTCATCGCTCGCCATAGCCAAACATACCTGGAGAACTGAGGTATGTATTATAGTGGTTCTGGCACACTTTTTGTCCACCACTAACTTGAAACTAGCCACCAGGGTTTTGCATTTGCATGTAAAGTGGGCAGGGGTATCTACAGGTATATATCTCCTACAAGGATAATTGTGCACTATGCATTGGTAGTAGTTTTAGGTTGTTTTGTGTTTTGACCACCACTTGATTCATGCATTCAAGTAGCCCTAAATAGTGTATGTATGTAATATGATTCACATAGCTCATTGCCCAACCGTGAAAAATATCGTACCAGTTAATTGTGTCTTGCAGGGAATGAGGGGAATGTACAGAGGATATTTCTCACTCGTGTTGCGTGAAATACCGTTCTCATTCATCCAGTATCCTACCTGGGAATACTGCAAGGCAAGAGAAAGCTACATTTGAGGTCAATGTGTAGTAGTCGTGGCCGAGTGGTTAAGGCGATGGACTAGAAATCCATTGGGCTCTGCCCGCGCAGGTTCGAATCCTGCCGACTACGTTTTTTTCCTTTGTCAAAAGCCTATTTTTACTCAACTGCTGTAATGTCCACCATCCAAAGAAAAGCAGCCATTATGTACCAACTGGATATATACCATGTTTTGTAGTATGCTGATCTATGAGCATTGAGAACGCCACATCTGAGTTACTGTCCCAAAAAGAAACACCTCGTGAAAATGGTTTCCAAGTTACTGCGTGCAGGGTTTCTAAAAGTCGGTGCATTATCATAACGTGTAGTGCACACTGCAAACTGATGATCCGTATTCTTACTGCTAACCATCTCTGTCGATATTCTGCAGTTTCATTCTCAATGCAATAAAGGGTGCAATCTTCTATTCTTCACAGAGAGTGTGGAGTGTGTCTCAGGGCAGGGCAGTAGATCCCTGGCAGGGAGCAGTGTGTGGAGCCATCTCCGGGGGATTGGCTGCAGCTCTCACCACTCCTCTCGACGTCCTCAAGACCAGGATCATGCTAGCTCAGGTGCTCTCTTCCGTAGCTACCTTGTGTCCGTCTGAGTATTGCATTGCAAACGTGGCAGTATATATAAGCGCTACAGTTAGAAAATGTTACTAAAAACAGAAACCTAATTGCATTCTTGCACTGGGCCCTATTGTTTAGTTCTATCTTTAGTAACCTAAATTTGGGACCTTCTATTATGTACTGTATGTATTGACACATTCCCTTCAATATGTTGGTGTTGCAGAGAGGAGATTCTGAAGTGACAGTGTCCATGTGGCAGCTGCTTCTACAGATAGCCCGGAATGAAGGAATGAAGGGGTTAGACAATGTTTGAGAGAGAGAGAGATAACACTTGAACCATTCATAAGGTCGTTTTGTGGTGGAGGCTCAAAGTCATGTGCATGCAGGCTTCAACTTTTGTGCTTCTGTAGCAACTGTATATAGCTGATTGGAACAAGCTTGCTAATAAGCATGTGGAAATGATCCTCCAATTACTGAAAACCGTGCTCAAATTTTCATCATGCAGGTTGTTTTCAGGGTTCACTCCACGAGTTTTGTGGATCAGTACTGGAGGATTCGTGTTCCTAGGAGCCTACGAGAAAAGCAAACTTCATCTTTTGAACTTCTAATAATCATTTTTAGTTTTTTTCATGAATCATTTTCGTGAGCTGACAATAACTGGAACCCTCTGTGATACTTGGCCACCAGTCGACTGTTTGCTAATAGGACTCTCACAGTTTTTGCTGCCACATCCTGTGACACTGGTAGAGCTATCAGCACACCCGGTCAAATTCGACGTTTCGCTGGAAACTGTTGAGCTCTGGAGTTTGCCGCCGTCTTCAGCTACCCCCTGGTTTGAGCTCACGGCAGGATTGGAGGAGGGTTCTCCTCTTCCTCCCTCCTCTCTCTCCCTGTGCAGGCGATCTCGCAGGTCTTTCAACTCGCTGAAAAACTTCAGCTTGTCGCTTCGTTTCGGGTATGTGGCTGCTCGGCCAGAAGTAGAAGGCATGACATACACCACCTGAAAATCGAGATGTTATTAACGACAGCCACCACTATGTGGTGTTTGTTACATACTATATCGGTGCCAGGGAGTGGTTCTTCTTGAATACCAACCGTACACTTTCCACCCGTGTATATCTCGTAGATACCTGGACAAACGAAACAGCAACCGAAACTGAACATGTAGTCGTGGCCGAGTGGTTAAGGCGATGGACTAGAAATCCATTGGGCTCTGCCCGCGCAGGTTCGAATCCTGCCGACTACGTTTTCTTTACATCCTTTTTTGTCCAGTTAGTGCATTTTGAACACTTATAATAATTTTACCGCCCTTTTGCTATGCGATAAAACAGACAATTGGAGCAGATCATAGCAAAGTTTGCAAACCTTTTCCGTTGAAACAGATAACGAGAGGCTTGAGTTCCTGCATTCTCTCTATCATGACTTTTGACCACTCCTTTATCTCTTTCCTGTGCACACAGTTGAAAAAAACCTCTGAATAAGGGACACCTTGGGGAAACTGTCCCTTATTCAGACTAAATTAGTATGGGTCAGAACTAAGTGCCCTTTATAGAAATTGGAGGCTCCTTTTTCAGAGATTTCACACGGTTAATTTCACAAAGATCATAATGCACACATGTTACATGTTACGGGTTCTCTTGACCTGCTCAGTTCACTGGCGCTGCGTGTGGTGCGAGGGACAATGTTGGACATGCCAATCCCGTAGTTCAACACCTCGGCGTCCTCCATGAAGCCGAGCTTCTTTGGAATCAGCCCAGATTCGTACAGACACGGCCCTATCACAACAGGCAGAGAGTAAGTGTATTACAAAACAGCGTACTGAAAACTAGGAAGGTGTACTACTGATGGAAGTGTTTTTCATTAAAACAGAGGCTAAAAAACTCGAAAGGCTTAGCTCAAATTATTTTCAATATCCGTCCCCTTCCAGAAGACAACCTGGAAATGACTTACAGAAGTGGTTGTTGGCGTTGCAGTAGTGATGCCCGAGGTACGCTGAGTAGAGGCCGGGATTGATACCCATCTGTGGAACCAGTAGGAGTATTGGCATAATGCTGAAAAAACTAAGTACTACCGTTGAGATATACCGTACTCATTGATATACAAGCCCTCCCCTCTCCTTTTCTGTGTCTCTCGCTTGCTCCGCGACTCACGAATATTATGTCCAGGCTTGGAGCCAGGTGGTCCGGAAGGAGCATCTGACACACTTCCTCCTCAGTTTTGCCGCCAAATTTCTTGGGATCGAGAGGCTTCGTCTCTTTGGCAGCTCGTTTCGTCTTAGGACTACATCCCCCCTCGTCCGACAGCGCTCTCTTTGACATTTTACACTAGCTAGCTAAACTCAGCACCCACCACTTTTTTGCGGTTATAATTTTAGTTCAACATTTCTTGCAGGTAAACTAAATTCGGTTAAAAAGAGCGAAGACGCCAACGCGAACGTGGGAATGTGATTACCGGAACGAGACACAAAAATGCTGCATAAGGACATTTTTTGTTTACGCCGCAACGTTTCGAGCCGGCCTTGTGAGTGATCGGAGAAGAAGGGAGAAGCGTTTCTGGGAGTCATCTCGTAGTTCCTCGTGTCTGAGAGATCTGGGGCCTTCGATTTGCCTGGTGTGAGGCGCCGCTTACGTTCGTGTGTGCTGTCCAAGTTCGTCTCTGTTTGTCGTCTGTCGCAGTGGTGTCCGGATAGCCGAGGCGGTCCGGTCATGTCGTCGCCGTCGGCTGGAAAGAAGAGGATGGACACAGACGTAGTCAAACTGTGAGCAAACTCTCTGTAGTTGTGTATGAAACTACACTTTGGGGATATGTGTGGTTAGTTTGGTCCCTTGGTAGTTGTGTTGGTCCATTGATCTTTCTTTGTAGCTTCTTTCAGTAGCTAGATATTCTTACTGTAGTTTTTCAAGCTTGCACACCAATCAACAGTAAGCAACATACATACAAAGCACATATGTACACATGTTGTGTTTCCACGACAACTGTGACATCTTTGGCCTTGTTCATGGCACAGCAATTTGCCACTCGTTACGTGCATAATATGCACACCCAGCCGTCAAATTATTGTCGCTAATGTTAAAGGAAGACAGTAAAGGACCCGCAATGTGTAGCACATCATTTAGTACCAGTACACATGTAAGGGTGCCAACCATTTTGATTTGGCTGGTAGGTCCCTCATTTGAGCATGGACACAAATTGTAACTAAGGGTTGTAGATGATGTAATACTTCCATGATGTTACAGCTCATAGTCTTATACTATCAGGTGATGCTGATGAACATTGTATGTACATGTAGTTTACAAACTATCCAGGAACCAGTGTGTAATTTGGGGAGAAAGTTTGGTTTGTGTTATACATCAGTGTGTGGGAGTTACATACAATAGGCCTGTGATATACTGTGTGTGATACACGGTGTGTATATCGTTAGGATTCCTAGCATCTTTATTGTCCCACGTTCTCCCTCTCTCTATCTCTGTGACGTCCACGGCAGGAGAGTAGCCTATTGGGTTATCAGTCTCTGTAAATATGGAGCGCAATTGCGTGTGTAGGGGGAGAAGATGCAGAACCACTAACGATCCTCTGGCCCTTGATTCAGTCAAGTACATCTATAGCCTGTGTGAGAGAAACGGGTTGGCACATACATAATCTCTCTCTCTCTCTCTCTCTCTCTCTCTCGCTCTCTCTCTCTCTCTCTCTCTCTCCCTCTCTCTCTCTCTCTCTGTCTCCACAGAATAGAGAGCAAGCACGAGGTGACAATTCTAGGAGGACTCAACGAGTTTATTGTCAAATTCTTCGGACCTTCTGGAAGTGAGTTACAATCCAGAATTCTACCCACAATAGATTGACAAAGCCAAGGGCTGCTACTATATACCAGGAAGTGATGCACGCTGAATGCAAAATTGACGTCCCAAATATAGTGAAGATTCTTGGTTTCATTGTGGCCCATGACTGGGATTAATGTGGCGTTTTACTGATGGTAGTCAGAGGTTTTCTAGCAGAGGGTTTCTCTATCTATCGTACGTAATATAGCCCAGCTGGCATTGGGGCAGGTGAAGCGGTGCATGGAACAATAGCCACATCAATACAACAGACGAATGTGGATGGATTAGAACCGCAGGTGTGATCGTAAGAGAGTGCCCACGAACCACGTGAAATATGTCCCCTCCCACTGGGCTACCACTTTGGGAAGTGCAACATTCATTGCTGCAGCATTCGATACTCATCTTGAGCCAACAACGTTTTACTTACTTATCACTACACACACCATTTAGTAACACCATTGACAGTGCTACATAAGTTACGTATGTATATGTACATACAGATGCTACATACTCTCTTACCAGTTAAACCCCATCTAATCCGAACGGGACTCTATGCCTTCAAACAGAGGCGTGCTTTAACTAATAATACTTTATTAGGACCGGATTGAAGCAAGTGTCCAATTGAGAGAAAACTGTCTTTTATAACCATGCTATTTCTTGTCAACTGCACAGCACCCTATGAGGGAGGAGTTTGGAAAGTACGGGTGGACCTACCTGACAAGTACCCATTCAAATCACCGTCAATTGGTACATGCTGTGTTGCGGTCACAACACGCACCCGCCCACTGTCCTTTTGTGTGCGTGTGTCTCTGTCCCTACAGGTTTTATGAATAAGATATTCCATCCTAACATAGACGAAGCGTGAGTTCATTACCATCTACCACAGTAAACTGACACTAAAACCAGTGTAGGCTCATATGATGTATGTACTATCCCACTGGGGAGTAATACTGACACTTGCTCATTGGGTACGTGATTCTAGAAATTCCCCACTTTCCCTGCTACATTTGTGGGCAGGGCATTTGTACAGTGAGACAAAGAAGAAACTGCTAAATTTTCTCGCATTCTCTACGTTAATTCCTGGCAATTATACCACTCGTAGCTCGCCGCCGAAATAAGAACACCTTCTGTCCCGTTGGTGTCCAGATTAGAGGGGTTCCACTTTGTACCACGTGTACTATGTACGTAGCTAGTAGTCAGTATCAACCGAGCTTTGTTGTTTGTTCAGGTCCGGTACGGTGTGTTTAGATGTTATCAACCAAGCATGGACAGCTCTCTATGGTGAGACTAGACACGTGTGTGTCTGTGTGTGGGTGTGTGTGAGGGTGGGTGTGTGCAGTAGCTGGTTTGTATTTGGCATGGGTGTGGATCACGTCCCAGAGTGGTGGACAACCATTTTGGCTGTGTGGCGACTGATGTTTGGAGATGTAGTATATGGCGTGACAAAACATCCACCCTCCTTTGCTTCTCCCACCACCCGCTAACCTAATAACGGCTACAAACAACAGACAAAGGAGTGGGTAGGCTCAGACTCTGTAGCTTGGAGTTTTAGTTACATAGAAACTACATAGTTGTTCCAACTACAGTAAGACAATGGATTTTCGTTTGCCTATCCAAAGCGAGGTACATATATAGAGTAAAAGGCGCAATTTCGAAGTGAGAGGAAAATTAAGAGAGATAGGGGGAAAAGATGAAAATGTGGCGAGACAGGCTGGGCAGCAAGAAGATGTTGTCCAGGGTTTTCTTATAATACACACGGTTTAGTTATAATACTTCAATTCTCTCTCCCTCTCTTTTGCAGACCTATCCAACATATTCGAGTCGTTCCTTCCCCAACTGCTAGCCTACCCCAACCCCACAGACCCTCTCAATGGCGATGCCGCGGCTCTCTATCTTCACCAGCCTGAGGAGTTCAAGGCCAGAGTAGCAGGTACCCATGAATTACTATGTGTATGGGGGCATTGAAGGTGTCCTTGAAAACCACAACAAAATTGCCTGTGATATACCCAACTTGATGTAGTGTATAGTAGAGAATACGAGTGTATATATAGGTGTATGTACAAACTATGGAGCAGAACTGTGTCCTTTATTCTGAGTAGTGTCCTTTTTCTGAGGCTTCAATGTATACAGTGTAACCTCCGAACAAGGTACACTATGGGGCCTACGATTTGTCCCTTGTAGAGAAGTCGTCCCCATCTCCGTCCCCATTTCCGAGGTCAAATAATACACTAAAGTATTAGCATAGGGTTGAAACAAGTGTCGGAGGTTCCACTGTATATGTACATTACTTGTATATGGCGGAAAGGGAGAAAACTAAATTTCAAGGTCTGATCAACCAAAAATAATGTGACTTCAATTTTTCAACTA
Organism: Geodia barretti; assembly: GCA_030341885.1. Classification (NCBI taxonomy): domain Eukaryota; kingdom Metazoa; phylum Porifera; class Demospongiae; order Tetractinellida; family Geodiidae; genus Geodia; species Geodia barretti. Next base: position 14,671 of record CASHTH010001646.1, read on the forward strand.
GTGAGCTACATACACAGCTGGGACCACTTGATAGTGACAGAAGCAATCCGTGAAAATTTGTCATTAAAATTGTGATATTTTCTCCCTAATTAGGAAGTTTCCGCTGATACAAAATTAATTGGTTTCCTCCCCACTTTTTTGTTCCCCCAAAAAACAGACTATGTTCGCAAGTACGCCACGGAGGAGGCATTTCGGAACGAGAACTGCAGTGAATCTAGTGAGAGCGATATGAGCGATTTATCAGAAGACGAATGTCAGGATATGGAGTTATGATCTCTTCCATTTGATGCCCACCATCACCATTAGTCCTCTTTCACATTATGCCGCCACATGCCACGTTTGTATGTAGCACACGCATACAACACAACACACACACACATGCACACGCAAGGAATCAGCCATATTTTATTTATATTCTCTCTTTCTGCCATAAATTTTACACTCTTTTGAAACACGTGATTTTGCAGAGAAAAAACAAACACTCAAAAATATTTTGACATGGCTCGCTTCACATGACCCATTGCAAGTGAACTCAAAATCAATGTTGTGTTGAGACAGTTTGTTGAGTGACTTTCTTTCCGCCACCTTTGACCCCTGTCCCTCTATGACCACACCCACTCTTGGACCTTGACCTCTGGTCCTCTTGTCACCCTCGCCGTCCTCTTGAGCGCGACTGGCAGTGTCTGAGAACTCAGGTGGTAGGTGACGTTTCTGCAGAGCCAAGGGATTCAGAAATGCAGCATTAGCCAATGTGGCTATTGTCAGTGCATGTTGCTTTCCAAATGTCCAGCTTCAAATCTTACTTCGATGGAGAAGCTCTTTCTCTTGAGTTTGAACACCAGGTCCAGAGTTTCAGGGAGGTGAGAGGTCAGTGAGTTGAGACATGGCAGCTTCACCAGTTGGAAGAGACCTGCAACATGAATCACAATCAACTGTCGTCGATTACTTATAACAAACAGAGAACCACAATAGGTATACCACATGCAAGGTAAATAACACGAGGCAAGTTTGTAGCCTGCGTCCATCATACTTAGGAAGTTGCTATATGCAACTTTTGGTTGCCTTGTGTATGCTGGCCATGAGGCTTTGTATACATTTTCACTTTCTTTCCATTGTGCTGAAAATACCGTGGTAGTCTTGGAAGAGAGGGTTTGGTTCAGATCCAGCAAAGGAGATGATCCTGACAGCCGAGTCACACAGCCTCTCTATTTGTCTGACGTACACAGAATCCTATGGGGAACAACCACACACACACACACACACACCACACACTGACTATCACTAAGGTCTAATAGTGGGCAAGGATCATCGCAATTTCATTAATTATGTGGAAGATTCGAGCAGATTATATACCAAGTCAGGGAATGCATGTGGATTTAAGCAGAGATTGTGTCATTGATACAAAATCCCTTCAGTGAATGGTCCACTGTATAATTATATAGAAGAAAATTTTCACATATATACTGGCTGGGAAATCATGTAAAAACGCAAAAGTTTCCAGCTATGCAGTAAAGGAGCGATTTATGCAGTTAAGCACTAATCTGGGCTACAATACAATTTGCACCTGCATGAGGTGTGTTGGGACGGTAACCAGAGCCACAGCATAGGCTCTGCGAAGGAGTCCTCGAAGTGAGTGTAGAAACTGGGGGAGGGTGGGAGATGGGGGAGGAGGGAGGGAGTGAGGGGACTCTGATGAACCCTCGTCCAGCCACAGGGGAGAGCCAAGGGAATGCAGAGCAATTCTGAGAACATTTCGCTGCAAAACAACGGACAGCACCCACTGGATGTTCTGAAGACGTCTCATCATACCTGCTGAAGAGAGTTTTGAGAATCAACTGAGAAATCCCCGCTCTTGATCTTGGACTGGATTTGGGTTTTCAGGGATCTATATAAGTCGGTCGAGTTTCTGGAGAGAAATCGAAAAAGAAAAACGTAGTCGGCAGGATTCGAACCTGCGCGGGCAGAGCCCAATGGATTTCTAGTCCATCGCCTTAACCACTCGGCCACGACTACTGCTTGGAGGTAAATGGAAAAGATTGCAACCAACACAACACACACCTGGCTGCCAGCTGCCTCGAAACATCAAAGGTTGTCATGTCAATGGATGCCAGTCTACTCGGATCCATTAAAGATGTGAGATCAAAGAAATGGCCAAATCTGTTGCTGAAGGACGACTGCAGAAAACATAAATGTTTGCAAACACACTATGCAAGTTTTACGACGGCATAACACCTGAACTTTTGGAAGATTCTGGTACCTCCATGCGATTTTCATTTGGTCCGCTTTCTTGGAACCCGGGACAGTGGGACTGGTATCCAGGACAGGCCCAGATTCCTTTTTCTCTTCTTCACCAACAGCAGACGGTAAGTCCTATAAAGAAACAGCTGACCTACTATTAATGACAATCAAAAGCTCAAGGTTTCTCGATTATATAGTGTTGAATTACGCACTCCGAGAAGTTCAGTTGGGTCTTCACTAGCCGAGGCAAGGTAGACAGCGTGTCCACACATGACCCCTTCTGCTAAGAACATCTTGAGAAGAAGGCGAGAGTATGAGGCAAACACATCTTCCTCTGCAGTAGTTAGACTGAGCTCAAAATTTAATACATCGATCACTTTGTGTTTACCTATTAGTAGAACAGTACCCACTGCTAAGCCCCCACCTGGAGTGTACACATAACATACCAGCACAAAATCACTAAGACAGAGCAGTATTTGGTCGCTTGCTCGTACCCAGGAGAGCGTCCATGGACGGAACGCCACTGGATACGAGTAGCTGTGCGTTGTGCAGCGAGGGACGCGAACCAAGCGGGTGCTGGGGCCTCGCAGCAGCAGCACCACGCTTCTTGAAACTCGTGGCCATCGTGTATGCATGGAGGGGTCAAAGTTTACAATTTCAATTTTCCTGACGTTACGCATAAATAGAGACATGTCCGCTGGTGGGCGTGGTTTGCCGTAAAAGTGGATGCATGCCGCCCAAGCTAGACGGCAGTAGAGGGAGTGTAAGGAGTGAAGCCAAAGGCGTGGAGGGGCAAGCCTGACGCCATGGCTGGCCTACCTAGGAGAATCATAAAGGTACATTCACCATGTAGAATCGCACGTTCCTTGAATAAAGTCGGTGTCCTTATGAACGTCAAACGTGCCAATGTCTTTCTTGTTTTGTCAGAGGCTTCCCCTGGCTCTAATCAACTGTTCTCACTTGTGTGCCACACAATACCTCGTGTCTTCATAAGTTTAACTAGCAGACATGTTGAACACCTACACACGAGATTTTCAACCTTCACCTGCGTACAGACAATTTATGTGGTGCTACGTTACTGTTTGTACAGGAGACCCAGCGGTTAATGGCAGAGCCAGTGCAGGGCATTCGAGCCGTTCCCGACGAACAAAATTCGAGATACTTTCACGTAGTCGTGGCCGGCCCTAAAGATGTCAGTAGTTTGGATGCTGAGAAACCATACCGTGTACAGACTTTAACGCTGTTGTGTGTGTGTTATGTTCTTGGTAGAGTCCTTATGAGGATGGGACGTACAAACTGGAACTGTTTCTACCAGACGAATACCCAATGGCTCCACCCAAAGTGCGCTTCATGACAAAAATATATCACCCGAACATCGACAAGCTCGGCAGGATATGCTTGGACATCTTGAAAGGTTCTTGTTGTGCTAGAGAATTTCGCGAGAATGATGTACGTCTGAGTAATTGAGCAGCACAGGAATGCATGTTGTGTGTTTGTGTATTCCGTTTTGGGAATACAATGTGTTTAGTGGTGTATATGTGAATGAAGAGAGATTGTGTATATAATTATATAGCAGTAAAATTATGAGAAAACTTTGTCACCGAACGGAAATTTAAAAAAAACTTTTATGCTAATGAATTGAGTTTCCTCCCCTTGAAAGTTTTTCAGTAATTCATTGAGGTCTTTTTACGTGTGTGTTGTGTGTGTGTGTGTGTGTGTGTGGTGCAGACAAGTGGAGTCCAGCACTACAGATAAGGACAGTACTGCTCTCCATACAAGCCTTGCTGTCTGCTCCCAACCCCGATGACCCTCTGGCAAACGATGTCGCTGAACAGTGGAAGAAAAACGAGTCCAAGGCCATTGAAACAGGTTCTACAACCACTTCCTTCCAGTGCAGATGTTTATGCACCCTCTTCCTCCATGTTTCACTAACTGCTTTCCCTCTCTATTTCCTGCTTCTCTTTTCCCTCCCCTTCTCCCTCTCTCTCCCTCTCTCTCTCTCTCTCTCTCTCTCCATTTTGCAGCACGGCAATGGAATAGACTCTACGCTACCACTAAGTAGGAAACTAGTCCCACAGTTGTTGTGTACCTATTATAATAATTATTGTGTAACCACTATAATATTTTCAAGTTTTATTAAACTACAAAATCCTGTGAGTGTTGTATTACAAAAAAATCTATGGACAAGTATACGGAGTCATCAATAGTTTACGGATTTCCGTATACTCCGCGTGCCCAAATTAATGGGAGAGAGCGTAGGAGGAGGATGAGTGAGTACAGTAGAGTATGAGCAGAAGAAGTCGAGAGTGGGCAAGGAAACCTAAGTGAGGGTCTCTTACAAGGTAATACTTACTGTAAATGCACGCATTCCGCAACTACCACGCTAATACTTTCAGTTGCGGAAGAAAAACGATACGAGGTATAATTTTACCGTGGAGATAAAGAAAACCGTCTTTGTGCGAGTGCACGTGTACCTAGTTAGAGTTTGGAACTACTGAGCTTGCACAGTTGCTCCTAGAATTGCTCCTAGAATTGCGTCCTAGCCGCCACTAGTGTCGTATGGATCCCCAAGGCCCTCGTCTCATCTCCCCATACCGTGCCCCCACCATCTCCGAGCGAAAAAAGTGGTTGTTCATGACGCAGGAGAAGCAGCCGGCGCCACGTACGTTCTCTGTCGTTACGGTACTCTAGCTGCATTAGACAAACAGTTCCGGGGATTGGGCATGCATACATTACTGTACGTTCTCGTGTATTGGGTGCATATCACCTATGCTATACAAGTGTACGAAAAATGTATACAGCTTGCCTGACTTGCTGGCCGAAACTAGGTAGAGCCCATGGTTTAGAGTAACTGTAAGGAAATGTAGTAAACATTGACCGCTTTTGGCTTTTGCTGTGGGTTCATAGGAGCGAAGTGTGCATTGCGTGTAGTACATTAATGTACGTGAACAAGTAGTGCTTTCAAACAGTGCGCTTGTCTCAGGGGGATCGGAAAAGCTCATGTGTCAACGTACACATGGGTGTGCTGTTAGGTGTTCGATAATTCGGTTCTGACTGCGTGCTAATCGATTGTGTGCGTGAATTGAGGCCCACAAAGGTAGCGGTACCCGTGGGATTAGGTATGGTCCTGATTTGGCCGTAGCTGACGGTCAGTTTGGTCATCGCAGCTGCTGTTGGCACTCTAGGGCACCGGGCTGGGGGAGTTTGAGTACCTCATGCCAGATGCATTACTAATTGTGCCAGTTTGAGAAAGTATTTTCATATGGGTGCACATGTACCCGAGGGAGAGAGGAGAGGAGATTCTGAGGAGAGTGATCAGGGAGAACTATGTACACCTCAGCCACTGGGTTGTTGTTTGTGGGCCAGAGTTTCATTGCTTGTTGTTGGTGTGCAACCACAGTGTATTGTCTTGTATGTGTGAAGGTAGTCATTGGTCTAGGGGGTGTATGTAGACACCTCAAAGAATCGCAATGGTCTGTCTGTATGCTTCCATTAGTGGAAAACTGTACTGCTTTATGGTGTGGAGTAAACGATGCAGTTGTACATTCTGTATATACACAAATGATTGTGAATCTGAAACAACACTAGACACTAGACCCTTCAGCTCAGTAGATTTGTATGTAAGATGAGCTCAGTCAGACTGTGCGGAGAGAGAAGTACTGATTAGCCTTCAGATGTGCAGTACACCAGGCATATTCAGCTCATCTGCCACTGGTCACCCAGTGGTGGCTTAGTGGTAAGAGCGCCTCGTCGACATTCAGGAGGTCTTGGGTTCGATTCTCAAAAATGGTCTCTGGCAGGGACTTCTCTCTTCACACATTACATACATAACTATTACTGTTGCATGCATACCGATATCAATCACTGCTAGGGTCTTCCTCCCCATTCCTGACATTGCACACTGTTGTGCACATGCCAAAGGAGCGGGGACACAATCTACTGTACTTGCTGTAAAATAGGAAAGAGCCAGTCACTCAGTGGATTTTTGACGTGCACCTGGCTGAGAACACTTGGTACTTTTTCGCCATTCCATGCAATGTCGGAGAATTCCTATTCATCATGTACACTAGTCTGCCCACCCGTAGCACAATGGATTATATTGTAGCATGCATCGGAGTGAGATGTGCACAGTGATAGCAGGCAACAAAGTATTTTTTTACTGACACTTTCAACTGCACGTCCTCATACCATTATACATCACGTGGTGTCAGGTGCATATCACAACAATTCACCAGTACCTAGAAACTACTTCCCCATCTGGGAATCAGACCCATGACACTGTTTTGTAGAGGAGTTCTCTACCAACTGAGCTGTACACGATAATTTATGCTGCGACTGGGGAAGGGGCAGATTTTACGCTGATCTGCACATGCTCATGTATTCACAGCTATGAGCGTGTGCAACAGATATTCACGACTGAAGGAGAGCGTATTCATGCGCGGGCACATACATAATGCCACGTGTTATTAATCTTATTAACCTGCTCTGACAGCTAGGTTCTAAATGCGTGGGTAGTTTAAAAAGTATGTGGGTTTACAAGAAGGGTGAAGTTCACAACCATACATGGCTCAGTGGTCGTGTCGCCTCGTTCTTAAAAAAAGTCTAGGTGGTGGCGATTGCTGAGTTTGCTCATTGGTGTATGTACCTCGCTATAGACTGGAAACTCCAATGTGAGCCTTCTAGAGCTGGCTAGGTATACTACTAAAGGAATGCAACACATCGTTGGCGAGCGAGCGCCAGCAGTTCAATATTTTGCTCATTTTGCCCGTATTTGTAATATTATGGTAGACCCCCTGATAGTTAATCATTGTTAATGAAAACCAAAAAATTTTCACTTAGTACATTTGTTCCCCTCATTGTGAAAGGTGCTAACGACAGAGAGCTCTGTGTTGCTAGACAGCATGTGTGCCTGTGTCAATCCACACCTGTTGTCATAATCCTTATGCCAACTGTAAAATGCCATCTATTGTAGAATCAATGGCTAACTTCTGTACTACAAAGGCTGTTAAACTGCTGGTGCTAAACTGCCAGAGCCAAGCCAAGCCCATGTGTCCATAATTACAGAATACAGTATAGCAGGTTTTTAAATTTATTTTCGTCTTTTATGACTCTAAATGCACTGCATCAAGTTTTTCGTTTGATGAAGATTACATAGAAAGAGCGAATAAATAAAATGCTATGTATATGAGAGGATGATGTAACATTATACAAATCCACTATGTGTTTTTACTACATTGTTGTAGTATCTTGCTCAATGGCAGTGTACTGGTTTTTTGTTGGGCAGAGTTTTCTCAAGAGCATTATTATGTACTGGGATGTCTTCATACTTTCGATTTCTAAAGTGGGGGAAGTTGAATGTAGCCGTGAAACAACAATCTCTCTTGTAGTGCTCCCAATTTCATGCACATCGATAAAAACGCCTCCCTTGAGCCCACCACGTACACATGCATCCACCTCCAGCAATGTTTTCGTGTGTGGATCTTTGCGCGTTTCTTTGATGTCTGTACGTACATGTTACATATAGCCATAGCCCTCCTGTGTGTATGTAAACAGCCCCTGTTTTTCTGGTCTTGACACAAGCCAAATGTTGTCTGTCTCTTAGTGGATACTATGACACTAGTACAGCAATTGCTTACTTTGCATACGTTCATGTACATACGTATAATAATATGCTAGCTTTCTCTATAAACATACTTGATGATGCCATATTATTGTGTGTGTGTAGGTTTATTTGCAACAAACACCCACTTACATACTTACCTCTTCATGTGTACGGCAGGTTTCGTAGCACGCATAAAGCTCTCTGTCATTTTGCTAGAATGCTACTTTGCTTTATCATTCTCTCTTTTCTCTGGTGCATGCATGTGTACCACAGATAGTACAGACGACCTAAAGGATGCATGTGGTAGTTCTCTAGCAGTATAGTTAGATTAATGAAACTGAAAATTATGTTGGTGTTATGCTGGAGTGCTGTGTATGTCTTTGGGCACAGGACCTAGAATGTACAGGGGGCTATAATTTATACACACGTAAATGCATGGGAGGATAGAAGCATTGAACACAGTAGTGCATCAGTGTAGCCCAAAGGGCTCTTACAGCGTGTAAACACGATTACTGAATATAGAGGTGATACCGGTACGTGTAGGTGTACGATGTACATATGGAGGTGTTTCCAATGGTCATAATGCATGAGAGCCGCCTCTGTAGCTGGAGTGATTCGTCCCATATAAAAGCTATACAGTTGACCAATAAACTACTTCGCAGTTGCAGTCACTATGGATGTTGTGTGTGCAAAACTGAAACCCTTCTCTGAATGTAGCTGCAGCTGTGAAACCTGGCTGGCCTCTGGTCTTCCGCTCCCCTCGTAACTCTCTCTCTCTCTCTCTCTCTCTCTCTCTCTCTCGTTATTCCATCTTCAGAACAAGTGCCCCCTCCCTCCCACGGTGTGTCTTGTTTTAAGGGGGTGCATACGTTATCAAGGGCATGTAAACATCAACTTAACTGGTCGCAAGGCGATGGCGATGGCGATGGCTAAGGCAAAGCAAACAACGCAACACAGCACATGTGTATTTTCACAATGTAATATGTGTAATAGCCGCACAGTGGTACATAAGTAGTTCGAGCTTTGTACCCAACATTCCTGCTCATGTGTATGTTACCTGATGTTTTCATTGAGTATGGAGGACATTCAGCGATCACACAGTGTAGCATACGTGACAGGGAAAGCCTTAGGAACGGGGCTATAGCCTGCTTCGTGCATGATACTTATAGTGTATGTAGAACTAGTTTTTCTTTAGGCCAGTACAAGTGGAGGGTGTATACAACAACAGCCTCCAACATTATGATAGGACTTCTTATTTTTGTTTGGAGCATGTTACAATGTGGAACTGTTGACATATTTATGTTTGTGTCTTTTGTTGAGACTATGCTGGTCATGCCTGTACCTCACTCCTTTCACGTTCTTTGTTCTCTTTCTTGGCTTCTCTTTCTCCTACACTTCTTGTGACCCAGTCAAACTATAGCGTCCCTATGATGTCAGACTGTTTGTGTACGTCTAGGGGGGGTATTGCAATAATTGCGCCATATATGTGTGTGGAAACCACGAATTAGAGATGCAGTCGGGCCAATAAACAGGATGTGTCTTCCCCCAAATAGCGTATATGGTACATAAATTGCCAGGTGTGTAGCGTCCAACCCACAATAGATTAGTGGTTACCTCAGACTGCTACAGGTATATACAGCATACATATTTCAAGATGCACATTGAAGTGTTGCAGTAAAACTACCAGTAAAGAGATCTACACGGAGGCGTTCTCTATAATGTTTTGATTTGCCACACCCCCTAAATGCACCCTGGAATACTGTAGCTGTTGATTATTCTGAACCGGGAAGGCTATAACAAGCAAGTGGGGGTGTAAGGAGTTTTTTTTTACAGGTGTTGAAGTGATGCCCATCTGTGCATTGGAGTGGTGTATATGACTTGACTGATTATTTGTGGAATTTTGTAGCTCCCTCGGTCCTCTCTTTGTTACTATAAATTGTATGTTTAAACTACCCTTTCTCGATCATCTTCTTCATAGCTTTACCATTTAATATTCTCCTATATATAGATCGAGGGGAGGATCTCACCAGCCAAAGGTATAGGGTCTGCACAACCCATAGTGCTATGCGCTAGAACGAATGCTTAGCAAGCAAACACAAGTAGTTTATTTTATGATATAGCTGCCCAAAGGAATCGTCCATAAACCACATGTTACCCATAAACCCCACTAGTCGAAGGTGTTCGTCATATAAGCCTATACAACGTTTTGCTGTTACTTATCCACACACACCGGTTTAAGGTAGTAGAGCCTTAATAACCTTTCCTTTCGGTCTAAATAACCATTGAAACCTTGCAAAGCCCCTCTTTACTGATATGTAATCAACTGCCACTTTCAGTATTGTCTGCATGCATAAGGCTGGCAGCAGCCTTACAGACTTGGATTTCAGTAAAACATTCCTTTTCTCTGCATTCGCTGAGATGAGCATGTACGTAATCTTCTCTGAGTTCACTAGAGGAAACCAACAAGTATAATTGACACCAATTAAACTTGCTTGTCTTCACTCTCTGAGTTGACAAAACTCAGTTGCTAAGTAGATTCCTTAAGTGTAATATGCAACTTGTAAACATTTCTTTCTGCAGTCCCTCACTAAACAAACTGCGACTGTCAACAGCTGCTAAACTCCGAAGAGCACCTCAATTCTTCCGTATAAACAAAAAGATGAACAAGAAGCCTCCCATCCCTGAGAAATCAGAGCGGATCAAGAACCTGCCTGTGCCTCGACCTAGGAATGCCCCCCTCCTCCGAAACCACTGCCGTACAATGTACACAGGTCAGAAATGGCAAAGAAGCCAGACCCAGCACCGCGAAAGGTGACCAGACAGGGAAACGGCATTCCCTCCAGCGTCACGAATCACCAGACCACTACAGGTAGTCATGAGACCACTAATTCAGGTAGCGAGGAGACCTCCCCCCCTCGTCCAACCCACCCCCGTGCGAAATTTCCAAAACCAAGCCCCTCTAGGTTACGCTCGACCGGGATTACTTCTAGACCTCGTCTCGATACCCCAGTCACTCCACCCAACCTGAACACGGTGCCTCAAAATGGAGTCTCATCTCCTCCAGTCCCTGCGGTAAGAGGAGGGACTGCAGCTACACCCCCACCGACAAGGCCCCGCCATTTCCCCCCCGAAAACAAGAAGTCCTCCATAGCCGTGAACGGTCGTGGAAAGATGCCCCTGCCGCCTGTCCCAAGAGACCAACAAGGCTCTAGAGGTAGTGGAGAAGCCAGTGTACAGGTGTACTCAGAGGCATTAGATGAAGGTTCCGTTTCTGAAAAGGCAGTAGATGACGAGGAGAATGAGCTGTATTCGACTATCAGTGACTCTCCACGATGTGTAAGAACACCTACTCCATCTAAGACTCCACCCTCTGGTTCCATGACCCCACCTTTGCCAGCCTCCTCACTCCTCGCACACTTCTTCACCTACCATTGTTTCTTCACCCGGGAGTGAGTACAGCGTGACTAGCCACACCGCTGCTGCTAAGAACTCCGGGACGAAAATCAACTCACCTCTTGCCGTTCCTAACCCCACTCCACCTGACACATATTCCATGCTCGCGAGACCGGATCAACCCAACAAGCCCTTCAATCAGGTTACAAGTGGGGAAATGTACTCGTCATTGGAGTTGGACGGGATTCAGCAGCTGGCCCCTCCAGTTAAACCTGCTTATCTGGTATGGTGTTCAAATTATGTGCATGTTTTTCGTAGTAATTGCTAGTGACACGTTTTTCCTTTCCATTTCAATCAAGTCCCTCTCATGAAGTAAACCAAATCACAACTATGTTGTTTACTTGTAGGAAAGTAGTATCTACTGATAAACACTCTCACCGGAGTGTGATAATGTGCGTACAATTGTCTCTTTTGTAGGATGAGGGATATAGCCATTTGGAATTTGATGGAACTGTCGGCTACTAACTTACAAGCTGGTGCAGAACACTACGAGGTGAACACTAGTCCAGTGGGAGCCGATGACTCGCCGGTAAGAAGCGTACGGCGGGCTACAAATCCCGCTAGCATGGCCATTTACGAGGAGGTGTCCCCTCAAGACGAAAATGTCCCGAACTGTACTAGTGAGAAGAAGCACAGACCTTTGGGCTACACTAAATCAGTGCCACTGGAGGAGAAAACATCGCAAACCATTCCACAGGCGAAACCCAAGGTTGTTCCACGGCAGAACCTAGAGCTGCATGATCAAACCTCAATAACTAGTGAGTGGGGAAAACATGCAGAGGAAGTGGTTGATGATGTCACAGGTAATGTTGTGGGTGTGGTGAAACTTGCACCAGCTCCGGCCCCAAGATCTTGGAAAAAATCAAAGACGCTTCAAAATGATAGTGGTTTTGGGCAAGGAGACGAGGGTAGGTTTGGTTATTTTGGGATTCACAAGAGCCTTGCATGGAAGATGAAGACCTTTATACCATTCCTCTTAATGCTGAGAATGAGAACACCCCTGAGCCTTCGCCGTCTATTCAAGAGATGATGGAAGCAGTTGAGGCTATACCCCTTGAAAGTGTCCATTTTGCGACTTCTGGTCAGGAAACCTGGAGTGTAAGTAAAGAACGGGTAGATCGCAAAATACAGCATCAACAGCCTCTTTCAGCGGATTTGGATGAGGGCGTAGTACAAACAGCAACTGTGGAAGATGGCAGAGAAAGTAGCTCTTCTTTTCTGCGAGAGTGTCTGAGCGAGTTTGATAAAATAAAGAGCAGTGAGCTTCCTTCGAATAGTCCGACACACATAATGGTCAACATTGATGAAATGAACCAACAGAAAGATCAGGGGGGAAATGAAGGAGTGCCTGAAGACGAGGTTAAAAGACAGGGAGATGTCGATGATGAAAAGAGTCACAGGCATTCGTATGAAAATCAGGTTATAGTTGATCAGAACAAAGACGGAAATAACGAGTGCGATGTACTAGTTGTAGAACACTATGAAATGAACACCGTCAATCCTACAGAAGAGTCCACACATAATTCACAAGGAGCTGTAGGTGAGGATTTATCACAGACTGTGAAAAAACCTGCTATAGAACTCGATGATCAGGGATACTGCAAGGTCGAGGTGAGCAAAAATAAAGATCAAAGTTTGAGCCTGGTGGAGGACGTGTTGAGCCACTTTGAGAACACCACCCTGAGTGATCTGCCTCCTCTCTCTCAAGACGATGACATTACCAACTACGACATGAAGACAGTGGAACATCCACCGGTGACAACCAATGCCCAGGGTTATTCCTACTGTGGCATTGACCTGAGAAGTCCAAGTGAGCTGACGGCTGGAGGTACTGGCTTTAGCACCTCTCACGACAACAGTGGATATCCTGCTGCTCCCGATCCACCACCACCCAGAGGCTATACAGGGATTGAAGTGTCCAGCTCAGGAGTAGTAGTTGATCACCCTACAGAGCGAGAGGATCATGCTGAAAGAGACCCTAGACCACCCGAAACAGCACCCAAACCTTCCAGAAGAAAGGGAGAGCCTTTCAAGCCACTTGATAATGCTGAGATGCGTGGAGAAGTAGCTGAAGTAGAGGAAGGCTTGCTTCAGGCTGCTGTAGAGGAGGATACCAAAACAGAATTGTCTGACACTGACAGTCTCTATGCCAGGGTTCTGGATGTCACAAAAGAGCCTAGTAACAAAGTTGATTCTTCCCCAAAACCGTCTCCCAAACCTAAGAGAAAGAAGCAGGCCGCTGGAGGCGTAGGTAAACCAAAGGCCAAGAAAAAAGGTCAGGGACCCCCTCGAAGACGCCCCCCGCCACCTCCACCCCCTGGGGCCAGAATTCCTGGAAGTGCTCTGCTCCCCCCAACTACTTCCACTGTTCCTCCCACCCCACCATTCTCAGCTCCTTGCCTGAAGATGTCCACACAGTCCGAGGCAGAGCACAGATTCGAGCAGACACTTCCCCCGTTCCCGTCCTACCAACCTGCAAACCAAGGCTCGCCTTTACATCAGCCAGCTTCCGCGGCAGATGATTCCTTCACTTCCTCTCTTCCACCCTTGCCTCCATTGCTCGGGTCTCCGAAGCTCCCCGGGAGAAAAGGGCCTCTCCCTCCCTCACCTACCGCAGGATCGCCACAGACAGGGGATCCTCCATCCCCCATACACCGTCGAGGGCTCCTCAACAGGATCAAAAGCAGCTCGCTGAAAACACGAAAACCAGACAACCACTCCCCAACAACAGTTTCGCCTCTCCTGGCGGACGAATTTGGGAGAGTAGGCGGTGATCAGTCCCCGAAAGTCGGGTGGAAGAACAAGTTTCGGTTTCGTCGCGGTTCTGGAAACAGTGCTTCAACCATGGATAGCAGCATGCCTGGCGAAGAATATGTAGGTGAAGCGTGTGGAGGGGCAGGGCACGGAGAGTCGCGGAAGAGGCGCAACCAGGAAGACAAACTTCCAGAGGTTCCTCCCACAGCCAAGTCGCGCAGCCTTCCCTCACCTTCTCGGCAAGGGATCCACCGACATCCGTATGATGGAGAGGAAGAGGAAATTGAAGATGGTCTTTACTCTGTTGTCAACAAACCAGCGAAGACTGTGCAGCGGCCTCAGGTACGTAAGTGCATACTCCTCCTGCCTTGTGATCATAGTGGAGCTCTGCATGCTGCCAGCTGCCCCTGAGTTAGCTGGTGAAGGGTTAATGTAATATTCCTGTACACCTTGTTAATATGGTATGTTAGGTTGTCAATGTGTAACGAGTACTCTACAATGCTACAGCCACTACTTGTACACACGTTGTAGTGTTCTTGTGAGTGGTATGTACAGTTTCTAGTAATGTGTGGCAGATTCATTGTTTGCCATTCCCAAAACTGGGAAAGCTGCTGACTCAGGGAGTGCAGTGAACCCCCTTTGCTGTGTGGGCATGCTTGTAACCATGCATGGTTAGCATAAGACGCAGCTATATAGGCTTCAATCAGGTGAAAGTTCCACAGTTTAGTCAGAGTTGCTACTGCCATCAACATTAGTAGCCTTGCTCTTACCTAGCTCTGCTCAATGTGTAGACCAGCATCGAGTCTTAGCTTTGCTACTTTTCTTAGCTAGTGAAATGGCTGCCATGTGCAGAGATACGCTGATGCTTCCAGCAAGAGTCAAACCAGTTCCAAAGAGACGTACAAAGATCTACAAGCATCCTCTCTTTCTAGTGAGTCGTGTGCCATACGATTGAGCCGTATGTACACATATCTCAGTTGCTAGACTGGATCAGTTTTTGGCCTGCATAAAATTGCAGTGTGCGAGTGTTTGGTGCATGAATCCCTCTGCTGTACATGCTTCAAATGTTTTCACTTGATGGCCTCGCAGTGTGCCCACCCTTCTACTGACACTGGGTGTACACATGCATGCATTGTTTAGCTCCTCTTCCAAAATCACAAGTGTGTAGTAACAATGTGTCTGTAGAGTCTTATGAAGTCAATTTTATGCAGGCTGCAGCGATCAAAGCAGAAGCGACAGGGGGAGAGGGAAATGATGATGCTTCGAAGGCATACGAGGTCGTCATACCACCATCCTTGGTGCGAGCAAGAACTGGATCTCGTGGTAAGAATGATGCCATGAGAAAATCAAGCTCTGTGGAACACTTGGAGCAAGAGGATGCCCCCGACCTCGATGAGGCAGTCGAGCAAGGAGAAAGAGTGGTTATACTGGGTTCTCACTCCGCCACCTCCTCTCCCATCCTTCCTCGTCGCAGGCCTCGACAAGGCGGTGCCGAGGAAGGCTTGCCTGATCCCGTGCATCGGGGGTTTCACCTTGGCACACTTCCGCGCAGCAGGAAACCTCCTGTGGCCCCTCCCCCAAAGACCCGCCATGTTTACGCGACAGTTAGCAAGAGCGAGGAAGCTGCTGCTGCTGCTGCTGCTGCAAAGGGAAGTCCTCCTAGCACTCTACCAAAGCCGAAGAGAGGTGTAGAAGGAGGTGTTGTGAACACTACCCAGGAGACAAATCCAAGGCCTGAAGGAGCTTCAGCAAATTTTGATATACCGATGCTCGAAGTCCTAGCACCGCTCGATGCAGCAGTGTCTTTACCTTACATGATGGACTGCGGAAGAGTGGATGATGTTCTGATGCCCGATGCCAGTGCAAGTGACAAACAATATGACGAGGACGCTGTTTCTCTTCAGGGCCTTCCGAGCTCAGAGATACGCCACGAACGGGCAGAGGACGGTCACATCTACGCTGTTGTAGACAAAAAAGTAAGAAGAAAAAGAAGAAAAAGCCAGAGCCAGTTGAAAAAGAAAATGTTGATTGTGCCCAAGGAACTGCTCCATTTGCACTTAGCATAGGTGGAGGAGATGAAGCACACCCAAAGTCTCCTACCAGAAAGCCACCAGTCAAACCACCTCGTGTGAAACCACTGAAACCGGCTCCGTACGTGTCTCGAGTAGGGAGCCCCATCCCTGCCATTTTGGCTGCAGCAGCAGCCGAGTGTTCCTCCCCCGTGCCTCCCCTCTCGCCCAGAAATTGCTCGCCCCCCACCATTCCAGGTCGTCTCCCCACGACTGTTGAGGCGCCTCGCTCACCACTTCCTCAGTTGTCGCCACTCACTGCTTCCCCTTTCCCTCCAGGTATAGTAATGTATAAGTATTGTGGAATCGCACAATGCTGGAAGTAGCTCTGCTAATTCATTTGGATTGGTGAGCATTTGTTAGCTGTCCCTTCTATCTGATGCAGGCTTTACAGTGCCGCCTGATGTGAAGCAGCAGAGTGTCAGACTGTCAATGGTTGGTCCCCCCTCTTTCCCTCCTCCCCCTCCCCCAGAAGATGCCTCTTCTTCCCCTCCCCTTGGACACACATACGAGGCACCTCCCACACTAGCGAACGGCAGGTGTACAGGAGATGCTACTCCTAAAGTTCCCAAGGAGCCAGCGAAACCACCACCCACTGCTGCATTTGCAATAGACGACGACATTGAAGACGAAAGAACGCCCGGTTACGAAATTGTTACAAGGGTGAAAAAGAGCAGAGCAAAGTCGGCAAAGAAAAGTTCCCGTGTAGATGCACCTGTTAACGAATCGCCTCCTACAAAGCAAAGGTCGCTTCCAGAAGATATCGTCGCGGGCCTGAAGCCCCCACTCCCTGCTCCTGCTCTTTTTAAGGACGTAAATGCAAAGTCTTCGGCACGCTCGGCTGTTACCCAACGCTCACCCCACCTCTACGAAGCTGTCTCGGACGATGTTATTGAGAGTAACAGACCTAACCAACCTTTGCCCAATGTGGCCGTCCCACGATGTTCACACACATACGAGACACTGGAAGATGTCAAGAAGGCTCGACCAACGAAAGGGCGTCCCTTGACCACAAAGAAGCGACCCCCTCCCCCTGCTCCTCCCACCAAACCAGACAACGGACCACCGATTGCTGAGACGACTGATGGTGCTACTGATCTTCCGACAAGTAGGGTGGCTCGACGGAGTGCCCTCAACAGTAGCAGCAGTATAGTGTCTCCTGTTACAGAGATTGTATCCAACCCGATGTCGTATCTTGGAGCCAACATGGCTGGGAAGCGGTTGACAGTCGATATCCAGTATGATGCTGACGAGGAAGAAGAAAGAGAAACAAATGAGCCGAAGTTTCTCTTCACCAAGGGGCGTCTCTCCCATTTTATCCCTGTAAGTTTAGGAGTTGAAGGTCTGCAAGATGAAGTGTAATATAGCAGAATCCCCTCTAGACTACGCTTGATTTCCTCGGCGTATATAGAGTTCCGCTAGTGAAGTTTTGGTGTTTAAACCTACGTACATTCTACGTCTGTGTTGACTCTCTGCAGAAAAAAATATGCACAGTCCTTATAAACCTTGGTGTGATAAAAAGTGATGGATTTTTTCCACGAGAGTTCTTTATAAAAAATAAAATAAAAAGCGTAGTCGGCAGGATTCGAACCTGCGCGGGCAGAGCCCAATGGATTTCTAGTCCATCGCCTTAACCACTCGGCCACGACTACAGCTTGCTTTACAGCCCACCTGAAAATGAGTCAGGCGCCTATGCAAACACAACTGCCAGGAAATTGATGGTGGGCTGAATAGGAAGCAGCTCATCCTCAAAAGCAGCAGACACAGCACGTAGCTTCAGTAGAAGCAGCAGTTCTATAGTCAGTTGGAAGTGCATGTGTACTTATCAAGTGTAGCTATATTTGTTCACTGCCTGTGTAACTGGTAAGTATAAGTGACTCTGTATCATGGGAGTTCAGTAGAAACTCTATGTATACATAATTATGATATACATCAACGTATTAGACTTAGCTATTGCCACTGTATTACTATGGTACATGTACATACTGTATGCTACATGGTCCTGGTGCACAATCTGTTGGTGGCTATTATGGTAAAGCCGGAATGTTAGCTACTGCATTGAGCCAATGGAGAGAGTTAAAGAGAAAGAGAAAGTCCATGGGAGAGAGAAATAAGGGATGAATTAGAAGGCTTCTGAGGAAGTCTGTGGTGAAAACTATCGCTTCACTGTTGTTAGAGACTATGGAACTATGTCACTGCAGGTTGGCCAGGAAAAGCCAGAGGCAGTAGCACTGAGCCCTGGCCATAGCTCCACCACCCAGAGTTCGAGCAGTGTCAGTGTGTATGAGGAGGACTCGGACGCAGACATAATGTACTCGACGGAATGGGAATCGACCAGTGGTGAGGAGGACGAGGAGGAAGAGGAGGAGGAGGAAGAAGGAGAGGAAGGAAGAGTGATCGCACACAAGCCACCGAGGACCAAGACCTTCTACATTGCGCAGGAGATTCTAACAACCGAAAGAACGTGAGTACATGTGTCATAGCTTACGGTCGTTTTAGGATGCACGTGTTGGTTTAGTCCACCTACAAATACCCCTGAAGTCGGAAGAAGTGTGATTTCTCACGGATCGGGGACATTTGGCCTGAATCGGTTGTTTCTATACTGCATTAGCCCTTACGTAATAGTCGGTTGTAAACCTAGTCAGCGAGAAATTTGCAGGGATCCATTATTATGTTAGAGTGCAGCTATGCCGTGTCAGGTTCACATGCTAAGTAAGTAATATGGCAGACCACACAGAAGAACCCAGCTTTATGCACGCTCTGCTGTCACTTTGCTGTCACTTGATGCTAGGGTAGACAATGAGCCTTAATCTTACACTTGGGACTTTAGCCTCTTCTTACCAGTTACGTATATCTCTTGTTGCATCACAGTCTTTATTGATGCTAGGGTAGACAATGAGCCTTAATCCTACACTGGGGACTATAGCCTCTCTTATATACCAGTTATCTCTTGTTGTGTGGAGTCTTTATTGATGCTAGGCTAGACAATGCAGTGCTGGGTGACTATAGCTGTTCTGGGTGACTGTAGCTGTTCTATCTCAGTGGTTGTTTGTGCTGGAGGCTAGAGTTTCCAGTTATCTCTTGTGGCTGTGTACTAGTGTAAATCCTGCTGATTGATTCCCTATGTGTGCTAATGCTGTGGCTGTAGTAGTGGAATGGGGCTTGGCAGCTGGGTTGGGAAGAGTGTCTTTATCACTCCTTCTCCAGGTGTGTGGCTTCTCAAAGGGATGCAAATTGAATACCTGAGGCCCTGTTGCAGGATGCTTGTCAATTCTTTCCCTGTCTATCTTCCTGTCTCCTTTTCCTTCTTCCTTCCCCTCCACCTGTCGACCTCCTCACTACTCACTCCTTCTTACACCCTTGCTCCCTCTATTACTGACTCATCTTTCCCCATCTTGAACAGTGCTTTGTCATTTTTGTAAAACTACTCATCTTTCCCAAAGAACTGTGCATTGGGATTTGTGCTAAACGAAAAGCAAAAGAACCACTACTAGAAATGCTGTAAACTGAAAACCAAGCACGTTACCATAGAGAGGATAGAGTGTAAACTAGTAAACCAGTCAACCGGTGAAATAGTGAACCAGAGAACCAGTGAATGTCCTGTTTGTTTGACAACCAATGCACATGTGCTTGCAATCAAATTTTTCTCTCCCCTCTTCCTCTCTTCCTATTTCCATTCCTCTCTCTCTCTCTCTCTCTCTCTCTCTCTCTCTTCCGCTACCTCCAGGTACGTGAAGGGGCTGAA
The DNA here is from genome assembly GCA_030341885.1 of Geodia barretti. Lineage (NCBI taxonomy): Eukaryota > Metazoa > Porifera > Demospongiae > Tetractinellida > Geodiidae > Geodia > Geodia barretti. The sequence continues at coordinate 34,532 of CASHTH010001646.1, forward strand.
GCTGATCGACCGTGACTTCCGTTCCACCATTCTCTCGGCAAACAGAGCCCACGACAAGCCGATCCTGTCGGAGGACACACTCAAGCTGATCCTAGGCAACGTCAGCAGCATTCTGACACTCAATGCTGGCATGTTGGCAGAGCTGGAGGAGAGGATGAAGATGTGGTCAGTGGAATTTGGCATTAGAACCCCTTGATTAGATCCGTGACCGACCCCCTTAGCATAGAAACCCCTCTGTTAGACCCCTCACTCTTAGCATAGGAACCCCTCTGTTAGACCCCTCACTTTTAGCATATAAACCCCTCTATTAGACCCCTCACTTTTAGCCTGCATAGGAACCCTCTATTACACCCCTCACTTTTAGCATATTATGAACCCCTCTCTGAATTTAGAACAAAGAAGCCTATCCGTTGTTAAGGCCCTTTTTCATTCAAGCTTTATACATGCAGCAAAACAAGTGATTTTAGTATTTCCTGTCACCATTACCTCACCTTACCCTCTGACTTATATCATCTGTAACAGTATATACATATATCCTTACGTAATATTACATCATACATCATAATTGTTCCCAGGGACACCGACCCAAGAATTGGTGACATCATCCTCAACAGGGCACCCTACCTCAAGGTTTGTGGGAGCAAATTGACTATCATTTATACAGATGTGTATTAGTATGCATGCATGTATACATTACATACACCCAGTTGTACATACAATATGTACATATACACGCACCACATGACTTGGGAGTGATTTGTTACTAAGCTCTCAGACTGGTGGTCACCTGTGTCTATATACTAAGCTTCAGTATATGATACAGACAACCACATCCTCCGTTGCTAATGTCCACATCCTCCTTTACTATCATAATCATGGCAGCTCTTCTCTTGACTTGTCCCTCTTATCAAACTGTCCATAAGTGAAAGAAGTCCTTGCGTATTTAACCGTTCTATCACATGCTTATTGGTTGGACGGCACCCCCGTGCAGCACACTTGCATTGAATTCCTTCATCATATTCTATCTGCTCGCGCTCGACTTCTATCCTGATTCACTTCATCTTCGCCCTCACCTTCAGTGGAGGTTATAAAGAAGAAGAAGAAGAAGAAGAAGTTTGGTGCATGCAAAGTTGTCCATACCTACATACATACATTTTCACAGAACTGATGCTTGGGAGTGTTTATTCAACTTCGAATGTGACATAATAACCGTCTGGTTTGCCACAACATTTGCGTGTTAAGCAAAACTAATGCAAGAGGTTTTTTCGATGCTCGACAGCGGATATGCCGAGTTATGTGACTCCTAGTGAAATCCTCCTGCCATGCAGAACTGTAACCCTCTGCTGCTGCCCATATGTGCTGAGGGTTAGCTAGCTAGACAGCGCTAATCTTCTTTTCTTAGGGCCTACTCTAGACAGTCTAGACCGTTAAATCGGATTTTAGCATAATTTGTTGCGGTTTGGAACCACGGTTTGTTTGTGCAGATCTTTCTTTTCCCCCTCCCACTCCTCCCTTCTTTCTCTGTTCACTGGTGCATTTTCAATGCAGATTTATAGCGAGTACATCAGTCGATTCGACAAGGCTCTCAAAACGCTGGAGGAGGCGACGAGGAAGAATCCCAACTTTGCGCGAGCTCTCCGCGAGTTTGAGGCACAGCCGTCGTGTGCCCAGCTCCCTCTCGCCGGCTACATGTTGGAGACTGTCCAGAGAATACCGAGATATAAACTTCTCCTGACAGGTATATAATAGAATACCGAGATATAAACTTCTCCTGACGGGTATATAATAGAATACCGAGATATAAACTTCTCCTGACGGGTATATAATAGATTACCGAGATATAAACTTCTCCTGACAGGTATAATTATAATAGAATACCGAGATATAAACTTCTCCTGACAGGTATAAATACCGAGATAATAGAATAAACTGACAGGTAATCAGGATTTGTTTTGTAATCGCCTAGCGTACCGAGCCCCTTTGCTCGTCAGAGTAGGTGTTGCGCTTGCTCTAGATGTTAGACAATTAGAAAGTCTATGGAGTGCGCGACCTTTGGACCATCAATAGTCAGTGGTCACGGTAGTGATTCAGATATTCTCGCTTCACTCACCAACTAATGAAGTAATGTGACTGAAGAGAAGAAAGAGAGGAATGGAGGATGAGTGGGGAGAGAGGGTGGGAGGGGGTGCAGGTGAGAAAGACAGAGAGAGAGGTTAGAGAGCAGCCTGAGTAAAAGAGAAGAGAGAGAATGGGGATGGTGGGGAGAGAGGGTGGGAGCAGGTGGAAAGACGAGAGAGAGAGGTTAAGAGAGCCAGCCTTGAGAGTAAAAGAGAAGAAAGAGAGGAATGGAGGATGAGTGGGGAGAGAGGGTGGGAGGGGGTGCAGGTGAGAAAGACAGAGAGAGAGAGGTTAAGAGAGCCAGCCTTGAGAGTAAAAGAGAAGAAAGAGAGGAATGGAGATGAGTGGGGAGAGAGGGTGCAGGTGAGAAAGACAGAGAGAGAGAGGTTAAGAGAGCCAGCCTTGAAAGTACTATTGTACTGTAAGTGAATGTGCATAACATGACATGAGGTTGCCTCTTTGTCTATGCTATGAAACAGTATCCAACGAGTGGGTACCACGGGGTGTGTGTTTAATGAAAATGAACCCAGCTATTTTCAGCTATCGTCAAATGTAGTCTGTTGTTGTAGGGTGGTCTGTAAACACATTAATGTTCATAGTATTCCCCTCCTCCACCTCTCTCTCCTCCTCCTCTCACCTCCTCTCACCTCCTCCTCTCACCTCTTCCTCCTCTCACCTCCTCCTCTCCTCCTCCTCCTCTCACCTCCTCCTCCTCCTCCTCTCACCTCCTCCTCCTCAGATTATGTCAAGCACTTGCCAGAGAACTCACCAGACAGAACACCTAGTGAAAGTGAGTTTGTTTAATGTGTGGTTGTATCATTTGCCAAGGAAAAAAACTTTCAATAATTTCTCCCTCTTTTGTCCTTTGCAGAGGCTCTGGGTATCATTTCGTCTGTTGCAACACACGTCAATGAAACCATCAGGCAAATGGTATGTTAGACCAACATGTACATCCCCACTCGCAAATCTTGGGAATGCCACTGCATGTTAGCCAAATACTGCATACAAAATGAGGGGCACCTGAATAGTCGACGTCCCCTTATTCAGAGGTTAAACATGCTCGAAACTGCATCTGTTTTTGACAAAAGTGTAAATACGTAATTCTGTGGTGACTATAATAGTCAATGAAGCAAGAACCTAGCTATATACACCATGAGAAGAGAGCGATCATATCCAGTGTTGATGGTTAGTGCCACATGTGGTGGTGGTGGGAATAGTAGAGGAGTTGGCTCTAGCTAAATAATAGATCTATACATCTTTGTGTGTATGTTTGCAGGACAACTTCAAGAAGGTGATGGAAGTGAGGAAGAAGCTGATTGGAGACACCGGAGACACTCTGATCACTCCGTACAGGGTAAGTCTGTAACTGACTCCATCGCCAATAGATGTTCTATGGTAGATGGACGTGATGCAGTTTTAGCAAGCAGATGCTAGTGTGGAATTTCAGCAGTTTTATATATACACACTTAGAGGCACATATAAGAGAAAGAGCTGTCCTGGGTGTAGTTGACTTGTTGGCCTTGCCTTGCCTTTCTACCTCGCTACCAAGTTGCTGAGACATGTACTGTGTAATGGTGACAGCAGGGGGCACGTGGTCTAATAATAGCAATTAAAGATTCAAAAGACTGGGTACAGGCTCACTTCACTTGCCAACTACTATAAGACCCTTGTATAATGCACCTGTTACGTGTGCTACAGAAGCTGATCAAGGAGGGGATGCTACTCAAGTTCTCAAGAAAAGAGCCACAGCCTCGAATGTTCTTCCTGGTAAGCCGTGTTCCTCCGTTATTTCATGCCTTCATAACCCGATTCTCCCATTCCACAGTTCAACGATATCTTGATATACGCCTCCTCAATCCCTCCCACAAACGCCACGTACAAGGTATATACACACTGTGGATTCATCAATTCATAGCAAGCAATGTTAGTCATGCATGCAGAGCCATGCACAGGTATCACTGATCTTTTGTCTTGTGTTTGTTGTAGTGCATTGTTGTAAGAGCCCTTTCTACTGCCTATTGAGCTGCCCCGTTAGCCCATTGTGCAGAGTGAGCAGAGCGTCTGGTTCTGAGCCACGGGCAGCTCTTTTCATGTACCACTGTGTTCACGCTCCATGTGCATGTGCTGTACATGTGCATGTGTCTGTGTTTCATGTATAATTATACCACTGTGTTTAATGTATATACCACTGTGTTTCATGTATAATTGTTTCATGTATATACCACTGTGTTTCATGTATAATTATACCACTGTGTTTCATGTATAATTATACCACTGCGTGTTCACGCCCCATGTGCATGTGCTGTACATGTGCACGTGTGTCTGTGTGTGTAGGTGATCAAGAGAATCCCCCTCGAAGGAATGAGAGTCGAGATGTTGAATGATCCCGACATGAGACATGGGTTTCAGATCATCTCCACCTGCAAGTCTTTCCGACTGGAGGCCAGGTACGTGTACGCATGCATGTATTGGTGTCAAAAAGAAAATATTCTTCAATTTGCATGCATTGGTGTTATTACAATGCACATAATATTGGCCTTGTCATGTATGATACTCTTCAATCTGAAAAATGGCGTGATAAATCGCGAAAATATTCGTCAGTTTGGCTCTTTGATTCAGAAACAACTGGCCAGTGAGGGAGCCTACTACCTAATCGTCTCCCTAACACCGTAATAATAGTTACGTGATTCTAAATACACGTGCGAAAAATTGAATTGAACTACTCGTGTTCATGCTCGCCAAAAATGTGTGTCCATTTGTTCTAGTGATGATGCTTTTCTCTGACATTATTTGTCAACGTACACTCCAGTTCAAATGAGGACCTGCATCAGTGGATGAGTGCCTTTGACACAGCCATCAAGGAGCACCGGGAGAAGGCACAGAGCAGACGCTCCATCAGAGAACAGCTCAACCCTGTGAGTCTGTCACATGACAATCACCTGACATCACGTGATCAAGTTGTGAAGTCTAGGGTCCAGTTGTGCATGTGTCAATAATCGGTGGCAAGGACTAATGTATAGCAACCTGCGAACTTTTTACTGCAAAATCTTCCCCTTGAAACTACATCGTAGCTATAATATGATATTTACCTCTACTGTACTGACTCTTTTTGTTACCGAATGTTTGCTACTGTACTCTACTGACTGTACTGTAGTTAGATAATGTGTGTGTGTGTCCATAGGACGGAGGGGAGGAGTGTGAAAGAATACCACTGGGTCACCTGGCGCCCCCCTGGCTCCCGGACAGTGCCGTGAGCATGTGTCAGTTGTGCAGTGTCCAGTTCACCGTCACACGCAGGAGACATCACTGCAGAGCATGTGGACAGGTGAGCACTGAAGAGCGTATTACTGTACCACTTTGACTTGTGGGCATAATATGTCACATGTCTGCTTGCCCCATGGTTTGTGTGTACATCCTTCATTTTGGTCTACATGTCCTATACAGTTCAAAATCCAAGTGCGTTTGTCCATTTCAAGAAATGTAGCTCAAAACAAACTCTTTTGTGAACTGGTGACTGTTGCACGTTGTGGTGCTACACCGCTTAGATATTTCAGGATTTATATGTTCAAACTGAGCTGTGGAATTGACAATGGCTTGAGTTGGTAGTTGTAAAGTGGTCAAAACCGAAAGCTGAGCAGTTGTCCACACAATTAAAATAACATGGAAAAGGTGGTTGGTAACGCTTTCTACATACGGTATTTGCACATCCCAGTAAAGTAAACGAAACCTAGAATACCACAAACAGTATCAGTATTAAAAGTATCAGTGTTATTGTATTTGCTTTCTCCCCCAGATCTTCTGCTCGGATTGCTCCAGCTACCTCGCCCCACTTCGGTACAAGAGCGACAAACTGGGCCGCGTTTGTCAGTCGTGCTACGAGGGCATCAATGGTAAGACAAAACACCTTTATCGTAGTCCAGCGTGTTTTCCCTCAAACCGGTTGTCTGTTTTGCCACGTTTCCATTCGCGGAGGTCTGTATTATCTCTCTCGCGTGTCACTCTGTGTCAGGTGTGAATGGCTGATAGTGACAAGCGAAATTTTACAAGGTTTAGGATTGCTTATCACTTGCCTAAACTGTTGCCTATCTCTTTCCTCCCACTCACGGGTGCAGTAGCTGGCACATAAGGGCGGCGTACGTTTCTACATACATTCTGTGGGGGTACCACAATTAGTTTACTTTCTGGTCAAAATTTAAATCATAGCCGAATAGCCATCGTAATATACATTATATGCCTGCCTAGTCATACACTCATTTATTGCTGAAAGCTGACGCTTCTAGCATTCCATTAAGTTTGCCCTCATAGCAATTGTATATCTCTCCTCCCTCTTCCCTCGTACTTTTTCCACTTCTCCGTCTCCCCTAATCTTCCCGCTTTCTCCTCAATCTCTTCTCTCCCCTCATCTCACTTTCTCCTCCATTTCTTCTCTCCCCCTCTCATCCTTCTCCTCTCTCTCCTCCTCTCTTCTCTCTCCTCTCTCTCTCCCCTCATCTCTCTCACTTTCTCCTCCATCTCTTTCTCTCCCCTCGTCTTCTCACTTTCCTCCTCCATCTCTTCTCTCCCCTCATCTTCTCACCTTTCTCCTCCATCTCTTCTCTCCCCCTCGTCTTCTCTCACTTCTCTCCTCCATCTCTTCTCTCTCCCTCTTCTTCTCACTTTCTCCTCCATCTCTTCTCTCCCCGTCGTCTTCTCCCTTTCGTCCTCCTCTCTTCTCTTCTCTCCCCTCGTTCTTCTCCCTTTCTCCTCCATCTCTTCTCTCCCCTCGTCTTCTCCTTTCTCCTCCCTCTCTTCTCTCCCCTCATTTTCTCCTCCCTTTCTCCTCCATCTCTCTCTCATCCCCTCGTCTTCTCCCTTTCTCCTCCATCTCTTCTCTCCCCTCTTCTTCTCACTTTCTCCTCCATCTCTTCTCTCCCCTCGTCTTCTCACTTTCTCCTCCATCTCTTCTCTCCCCTCGTCTTCTCACTTTCTCCTCCATCTCTTCTCTCCCCTCATTTTCTCACTTTCTCCTCAATCTCTTCTCTCCCCTCCTCTTCTCTCAGGGGTAAGTGGCCCGGGTGACGACAGATCACTAAAGAGAGGCGTGGCAAGTCGGCCGGGTAAACCCCTGAAGATTAACCTCCCGTCGGTACTGAAGGAAGTGAAGGCCAGAGATCAGAACGCACAGATAAGTGGCTACCTACTCAGTCATGCCACGCGCTCTCGACGGTGGAAAAAGAAGTGGTTCATCGTCTATAACCTTGTCCTCTATGAATTCGAGAAACATGAAGTGAGTACATACGTATTATGATAATGTACGCTACCACTACTGCTCTAATCTGAATGAATACACTTGAGTGCGAACATGATTGAGTTTGAGGAAACACGTACCACAGCTCCATGCCTGAACAAATGAAACATCTCTTTCTGTGGCATTCTACAACATACATGACTTTACTGCGCCCCTTTGCACTCACTGCATCCACCAATGCCCGTTGTTTTTCTACACTGTTTGTTTTGCGTATCAGAATCGATGTGAAGCTGGGGACTTTAACGTGTGTGTGTCATCATTTCAGCTTTGCATGTGTAGTACCGAAATCTCTCTCTTGATTTCCTTGTAGGATGTCACGGCAAAATCCAGCGTGGCTCTGCCAAGCTACCAAATCGATGCGACTGTAAGTTGATCCTAATGACCTTCAAGACAAGTGTGTTACAATCCCCATAGTGTCGACAGGACCAACATGTGTTCTGTCTGAAGCACCCAGGCACAGGCAAACTCTACTTCAAAGCAGACACGGAAGATCAAAGGGACAGGTATACAGAAGCCCTGAAGTTGTACATTTTTGTCTGAGTATAGATGGCAAAGGGAGGGAACGTTTGCTAGTTTAACCGTTTTGTAGATTGCCGTACAAATTGCCTCTCGTTTTGCCAGTTTTTGTTACTATGTAGTATGGTGTATAATGTTGTTCTTTGTCGACCTATAGATGGCTGGAGGTTCTAGAAAAAGCCGTGAAAGGTGAGATTGGTTCACCGCAGCACCCGCCAGCACCCCATACTCCAATTAGAGCCTCCTCCCCCCAGCCAGATGACGCAAGCCTTTGACAAAAACAACATGTTTTTATGTCAGTTATGTACATGTGCCTTCGTCGTTTATCAGCTATATATATTATAATGCATTTTGTGTGGGTTGATTTTTGTATCATACAACAAAGCCGCATAAATTTTTCAGCAAGGTAGAGGTGTCTGGTTTACTGCGCATGCGCCGCGTAACTGCTGCGCCGGTGCGCATTAAATAGAATTCCGCATCCTTCCTACGCCCATGCGCAAGATGGCCAAGAAGTCCAGAGTAAAGAGCATCTCTTCGCTCCTCGACGAGTTGGACAAGCCTCTCTACGGAGGGAAGTGGAGAGACATCGAGCAAGTCCTGAAGAAGGCGAGTAAAAAGCTCACGATCCCCGAATCGTTCAAGAGCTACTTGGAGGGCAAGGAACACCTGGAGAACCATTTCCTGGGATGCTCTCCCTCGAACGTCGACACGGCCCGGCAGAAACTGAAGCAGTGTCTCGACCTCTGTCAACCCGGACACGATGCGGCCCTGAGCCAACTGGCCCGCATCGGCTACGGGCAGACGCTTTGGCTGCGCAGCGACCCACTCCACGCCCTACCCTGCCTCCAGGAGGGCGTCCAGGCGACCGTGGACACGAGCCTGTTACACACGTGTAAAGTTCTCGCGGAAGGGAACATGTTTCTGGGGCTCTGCCTCGAGCAGTTGGGAGGAACGGAAGCCAATACGGACATCTCCCAAGCTCTAGGAGCTTACGAAGAAGCGACCAGACTTGCTCTCAATTTCCTACACCTAGCGAAGAGTTCGGGCCTCTCAAACCATCCAGTGGCTTACAAGGCAATCAGAGTTGCCGCCGAGCGAGGGCCGGTGCTCGCGTTTCAGTTGGGGGAACCTTTCCGTGCACTGAGCCTCTTCCGCCGGGTTCTAAAAGCCCGGGACGAAGACACCTTGCAGGAGTCACGCTTTATCTGCGCCACAAGTCTTGCTTCGCTTCTGGCCTTCCACTCCTCCCCCAGCGCTCACTCTCTCCCGAAATCCTCCTCCATCATAATTTCCGCCCCAAGTCACCTCCACGAGGAGTCGGTCCTCGTGACCAACATCGCAAAGATGTACGTCGATGCGTGGAACGTCAGCAAAACCAGTCCCGTGCCTTCGCCTGAGCTAATCTTTGATTTGCTCTGTCTATCACTCACGTGTGTCGGTCTCCACGACCAGCTGGTGCAAGCGCTCGAGGACAGCATGAAATTTGCGTTCATGATCCCCCACATCTGGTTCCAGTTTGGTCTCTCGTTGGTCGCCAGTGGCAAGGATTTGCAGGCGCTCGCCGTCTTCAAAGAGTGCATCAGTCTCTCCCCCAAAGACCCTGTAATCCTCTGCACGGCCGCGAAATTTGCGTTGGAGAAATCGACGAGACCCGACCTGTGCGTCGAGTGGGCGGGAAAGGTAAACAGGGACCACTTCTTGCAGCCCAGGGCGCAGTTCTTGCTCGGCAAAAGCTACTCAGTTCTGTCAGAACACGAGCTAAGTTCCGAAAAATGTGCGGCGCTCTTCAAACAAAGCCTGGAGCATTTCAGGCGTGCGGCTGAGCTCGATCCGAAAAACATTGACTATGCCTTCCACCTAGCTCTACAGTATGCTGAGTCACGTGAGCTGCTAAATGGGAGGGAGCAAATCCAGCGATCGTTACGCCTCAACGCTGGACACACTAGTTGCCTGCACTTACTGGCTCTCATCTATTCGGCCGAGAAGCAGTACTTAGAAGCACTTCAGATCTGCGACTTTGCCCTGCAGAAACAGCCGGAGAATTTCGGGATCCTCGAGTGCAAGATAAAGCTGGAGGTTATCACGATGGGGACGAACCAAGCCTTCAAGACCTGCAGACACGCTCTCAAACAGTGGCAGAAGTTGTTCTCTGAGGAGAGTACGGGACTAATAGCAGCAATCATGCAAGATGGCGTCTCGCTTTCCGATCTACAGCTGACCGGTTTCCAACGGGACGACCCGTTTAATATCGGGGCAGTCACACCCGACTTTGCTTCTGATGCAGAGTCGTCCCACTTTAGCATCAACACCACTAAGACAACTCCAAACCACCCCAATCTCCTCCAGGCAAGAATCTGGTGCACCATTGCCGAAGTTTTCGTGCTCGCCAACAAGACTGCGGATGCCATTTCGTGCATCCGCGAGGCGCAGTACCTCGCACCCTACCTCCCCTCGGTCTTCATCTGCTACGGTCGAATCCTAGCCAGCGAAAAGAACTACGAGCACTCTCTGGAACAGTTTAGAAGCGCGCTCGTTCTCCAGCCTGCAAACCCGACGGCTCTAACGCAAAATGGTCGAATTCTCCACCTTTCCGGAAGGAGTGTCGAGGCAGAGAAATACCTGCGGGAAGCAACGTCGATCGATCAACTCGGCCACGAGGCGTGGTATTGGCTGGGCCAGGTTTTCTCCGAGCAGCAACTCCATGAACTGAGCGCGGACTGCTTCAAGACTTCGCTGGATTTGGAACGCACCACACCAGTTCAGCCTTTCTCTGCGGTTCTCTCTTCATTCTTGCTTTGACAGTGTGAAATACATGTGAACATTCAAGGTATTGTTGTGTTTGTGTTGTTTTTTTTACTAGATCACCAATTTAATACTCCAATGTATGCACATGAATGTCTACTTGTCTACTTTCTTCCATTTTTCCATGTCATGACAAAAATTATTGTGGCGAGCGCTGGCACCGACGTGTTAAAATGTAACTGAACGTAAAGGCAAGCAGTGCTTTACAACACAATAGGTACACAAGCTGCTAAAAGGCTTTGGAAGACTAGCTAGGTTGGCTCGTATCATTTGCTGTCACTCACTCTCCTCTATTAAACCATGAGCAAACCTATACATAGCAGCACTAATAATATACACAAAAGCACAAATTCACATACAACATTATACATACTTACCTGTACATATATACATATACATAGTCTAACGGTGGGTGTGTTCTGCCATTAGTTCCGATAGCCTCTCTTTGTGCACTGGAAGCAAGCTTCTCCCTCGGCAACGGGTTTCCGACGTACAGGAGACCAGGCAGAGTGGGGAGTGTTGGGTTGGTCGTCTTTGTTGACTGGAGAGTGCACCACCTTCGCAGAGGGCACAGTGGGCTGCACAGTGGAACGTCAGAGAATTTATATATATCTCTCGAACTTCCTTTCGAATATTAGTGGTCTGCTACCAATGGGCATCAACTCTCTGATCTAGAGCTGATGTTCACAACTTGACTATAGGTTCACAATGTTGCAAAGGCTAGTCAACAGTGGGTATATAGCAGCATGCCACTTGGAGTGTTGCAATGAGGATAGAACCCATTTCCATCTTCATTGCACAGTGCGCCCGTGCAATGCGACACGTGTAGTATAATAATATTGGTTTGTTTGTGTAGAGTGAGTGTAAATGTCGATACATACCTCAGAGTTTTCACCTAATCCTTTGCTGCTGAACTTGTAAGCATTCTGCAAACATAAGAAAATGGGGCCGTCAATGTTTAAAGACAAACACAGTGCTTTCAACTAAATCGAATCTGTAGCCTGCGTAAAGGAGGCATCAGGACCACACGCCGTGCAGCCTTACCGCAGGCTTCAGTGGTCCATCTTGTCCTCTAAGAGGCTGTCTCTTTCCTAGCCCGCCGCCAGCTCCAGCAGTCAGTCTGTTTCGAGACAGCAGTGGTCGCCTCTGTCGCGGGTTGGGAACCAGAGTTCTTAGTCTCCCTGCTTCCACAGCGGGCGCAGCTCCAGCACCGCCACCGTCAGTTGGTTTGAGTGACGACTGCTTCACCAGGCTGTTGTCGTGGCGATCGGTACTCTGGTGACCAATCGGATTGCTGTCAGAGTTGTACACCAGAAGAGAAACATCTCTGCTTTCATTCTGAGAGTAGTGTGTGTAAAATACAAACACAATGGGGTAAAATTAGACATTACCAGTGGCTGCCGTCCAACAAAAATTCACATGGAAATGTTCACATAAACCAACCCCACCACGCATGCGGATTTCAAAAGTTTAAACTGAGGCTCAAGAGCAAAATGTTATCTAGTGGAAAGATAAAAACTATGTGTATAGCAAAAGAAAAAGTCGTTTACTGTGCTAGCAGTGTAAGTCGTCTGTATGTAAAGTGTATAACAGTATAATTATATAAACCTGTCTGGATGGGGTGGGTATGAAGGAGCGACGTTTGTTCCTCCGTGGTGATTTGGGGGTGGATTGGACGGCGGCCTCATTGGGCCCCTCTGTGAAGGTGTCACCCAGAGCAGCCGGCGGAGGAGGTGGGCGAAATGTCGGTCCACTTCCTGTCGAGTCTATACTGCTGAGACTGCAGTGGGGACAAAGGTGTTCGGCAGTGACGAACTGGACATCGCCTTGTACAGTAGTCTTACGCTGTCGATACTTCCTGCTGAGTTTGTACTGCTATGGGAACAAGAATGTGTGGACTTCCTGCTGAGAATGAGAGTACTGGAAAAGTACCCTCCCAGTACTATATGCAAGGATTATGTGGCATAAGACTTTTAACACCAGACTTGATCGCAATATCAAGCACCGAAGAGTTGTAATAACAAGCAAAGTTACAATGAATTTCGCTGTCACCCTATATAAAGGTGTCAACGCTGCACCTATTCCTATCTCGCCCAAATTTCACTGTCCCCCTATATAAATTCTCAAGCAAAAATATTTTTCATGAGCACACACATAATATAGAAGAAAGATAAAAAAGAGGAACGAGGGCTCTACTTCCATGAACACCAAGGAACCAAATTCCCCAGGTCCTGACCTGAACTTTGGACGGACTCTGCGACTGGGAGTTGAGGCGATGGAGCTCCTTGGGGTGTTCGGAATCCCACCACCATTGCAGCCAGTCTCCTCCCCACACCGCCGAGCAGCCGCAGTAGAGCTGTCCTTTGTCACCGTCCTGTTCGCCGCCTTGACTACGGTACCTGTGGCGAGTGAGATTATAGCAGCTCAAAAAGTCACTACTGCATGCCAGGCATATTCCGACCTGCTGCAGCTCTTGAGTGTGACAGTTGGTTCATTGGTGTTGACTGCTGGACAGAAGGCGAGCCACTCGACACAATGGACGTACTCAGACCAGTTGACTTGTTTGAAGACTTCGCACCGACCGCCAACTCTGGTGCAACGGTGCCACTAGACAGAGGTTTAGTGGTGTTGCATGCACTTGTGGATGGAAGATGAGGCCCGGCATTAGTACTAGAGATTGGTTGCTTGACGTTTACTCGTAGTCTGTTGTTGGGTGTGGAGGGGTTATATTTCGTCTTTACCGGGCCCCTACCACGTGTTGGTGTGGTTGTTACACCAGCACGACTTGCAGTGTTAGCCGACCTAGACACAGTTGCAGGGTTGGTAGCAGTAGACAGTCTGGCAACTGCTTCTTTGATGGGGTTTGGATTGGCCGGTTTGACAAACGTGTTCCTGGCGGGTTTGAGCGGCCCCGTAGTGTCCAGAGATCTTCTGGGGATCTTCTTCCCAGGCTGGACCAATCCCGAACTCTTCGTGTTGCTAGTGATACTAGGAGCACTGGTCCTTCTGGGCATTGCAGCTCCGGTTTCCGGAACATTCTGGAGTTCAGGGAGATTCGTGTGACGTTTTGTTTCCGGGGGTTTCTTGACTTGCGATGGGAGTGCAGAGGGAACGGCTGATGTGGGGAGTAGGCTCTTCAGTTTTGACAGAGGCCTCTTCACAACCTATATATGTACATACATGGTAGTAGGTATATACAGTATGTACATGTAAACTATGAGGTAGAAAGGCAAATGCACGACAAACAAATCAACTACACCCAGGACAGCTCTTTTCTCCAAGGAAAAAAGAAGAGCCGCCTAATTCGAACACACGACTCTCTGTAGTCTAGGCGAGTGCTCTACCAACTGAGCTACCAGGGCAACTCAGCTGGTATGGGGTTCGAATCTACAACACAATACAACACAAGGTAGGTATATACAAAATGGCACAGTGGCATGTCAGGAGACAGTTAAATTCATTTACCTTGACAACTGGAGCTCCTGTGCCTGCCTTGTAGCCCAATGCACCACGACATGCAGGTTTACCGACCCTATTGCTGCAGGTAAAGGATGTACACACCTTTAGTAAACTACATTCTGTCCCCACTAAATGAACAGTATTCAAAACGAACATTGTTGGAAATGTAACCGACCTTGTTGATTTCTTTTCTATTTTCCTTTTGTTCTTCTGGTGTTGATTAGTACCCTCGCGACTAGCAGCCGAACTGGCCACAGAAGAGACAGAAGAACCACTGTGACTGGTGTCGCGACTGCCACTCGATTTCTCCGAATGATGTGATGACGAGGAGGAGGAATGCCTCGTCGGTGAGTTGGAGGAGGAGGAGGTGGTGGGAGGGGTGATGGTGAAGGTTTGACTACGAGTGTCCTGAGAGGTGGCGGGTGGTGAAAGGGATGCTGAAATGACTGGAGGGAAGACAGTCATCTTGGACGCTTCCCTTAGCTCCTCCAGTTCACTGCAGACTACAGGCTGAGGGAGGGAGGGAGAGAGAGAGGAGAGTGGTCAGTCACACATTTACAAATTTCGTGGTTTACATTTCTCCATGAAAGTTGACAATCGACCATGCTATACATGTACACAAAATGTTGGAGGGAAAACCTTTTGGGACCACAATTTTACCACTTGAAAGGTTCCTGTAAAATGTTGTAAAGAGTCAGACTTACAGAACCAGAGAAGACGCTGCATTTCTGCAGTTTCTCGCTGGGAGTCCTGAGTCTGGAGACCTGGAGACACGCCCTCTGAGTAGACCTCTCTGGGGTCAAACTAACCCCACTACTTCCTTCTTCTCCTCTCTCCACATTGCCTCCACACTCTGGCTTTGGTTCTTGAGCACTGTCCATATTTTCAGCCCTGGGATTGTCGGGCGACGTTTCCACCTTTTGGTCGCGTGTCTGTTCATCCGTCGGCGCCAATATCACAGTCTGGTTCCGGCTGTGTCTCTGTTCCACGTCGCCACCTTCACTGGAATGAGGACTGATGCTCACCATGCCGGAATCGGCAGAGTTGGATCGAGGTTTGGCCACATTCCTCACTACCATCTCTCTGTTATTCTCCTCACAAAACACGTCTCCCTCGTTTTTCCCATCTTCGCATTCCTTCCTTTCAGCCATCAGAGCTTCCTCATCCTTAGTACTCTGTTGCAGCGTTGATGGTGGCTTGAACCCAAAAAGCACCTCAAGTTCTCGCTTGTGTTGCCTCTGTAGCTCGCTCTCAGAGAGGGGTCTGTCGCCGACGACCTTCCCCTCTCCTCCCTCCCCTCCCTCTCCCCTCGTCGTCGCTGAGCCCCACCGGATTTTCCGGCAAGGGAATGAGACAGCACTGTGGAGGCACCCAGCCACAGAGCTGAGCGGTTTCCGCGGCTTTTCCGGCATCACTCGAACCTCCATTTCCTCCATCATTGTCCCTCGACCCGCCCCCTTCGTATTCTTCATCGTTTGAGTTCTCATCACAATCTTGTTCTTCTTCACTCTCGAGACTAAGAAGTAAGGAAAGATATACAGTGGAACCCTCTGAAATACATGGAATTTAACCTCTGATACAAGTATATACACCTCACTAATGTGGACATATTTGTATCTTCTGTCTTATTGCTGCCGGGATTTACCGTAGTATTATAGGACTGTGCTATATGTATGCTTCATGTGAAGTGCACACTACTTATGTACCTGACATCTAGAAACTCATCGGGGATTTCGCAACCACCGGACTCCTCCAGTAGCCAAACTCCTGCACACAACAGTCAATGGTGGTACATATGAAATGGTACTGTACTGTATGAAGAGTGTAAATCTTTGAAACTGAGTCTATATCTCCTCAAAAGTGCAGCAGGGATAACGCTTATGAATAGAGAAGCTGAGATCAAAAAAACAGCAAAGATGCAAAAGCCTAGTGCTAACTTGCAGCTATTTTCAATACCCACTTACCATAGAAAACAAATTTGAGCGGGCAAATAGCAATAAAATTGAGGGTATAGCAGCTTAGTTGCAAATATTTTTAGATTACGCTCTCTCTCCTTCACGAAAGAACACCCAGCTCACCTGTCGAAGTATCTGTAAACCATACTTTCTCAACTGATTGAGGACACGCATTCTTCCCCGAGCTCCTCTTGTCTTCCTCGCCACCGTGCATGCAACCACCTTTGAAAGAGATGTAAGTCCAACAACAAGGTGCACACAAATGCAGCACGGAATAGCAAGACACGGAGAGTTAAACTACTACGTCAGAAGAATTACAGTTCAGGAGGGAAAGAGAAAGAACCAACTCCTGTCGGGAGTCAAACTCAGGCATTGTGACTGGAAGTTGAGTGCACTACACACTGAGCTACAACTCCCTGACAAAAGTCCCTTCCCCTCTCCCTTTAGGTTGTTGCCTATCTGACTCTTCAGTCGTCCATCTAAAGTATACCAACTGAGAACGATGTTCTTACTGGCACTGGTTTGAGGCGTAGGAGCGTTAAAGTTGGAGCTGACGGTGCTGACGTCTATGATCCCTCCGCTACCCGAGTCCGACGAGTTGCCCGTGACCGAATTACCGCCTCCTCCTCCTTCTGCTTCCATCTTCACCTTCTCTCCTCCGCCTTTTCGCGCCGAATAACGGGTTTGAATATGAATTACGTAATTTTAAATCACGTGAGGTCGGAGGTCGCGCGTCGTCGTGTGCGTGCATGCGCGCGCGCGAGCGAAAATTCTATCTCGATGGGGGCGGGGTTGCCCTTGTAGTAGTATATACAGTGATCGAGTGCAAGACGAGACATGGAGTCGGAATCTCTCATAGCAGATGGGGCTGGACGCGCCGCAAAGACCAGCTACAATGCGGCGCCAGCTGCCGCGCCCGATAGCGGGCCCAAGTTCACAAGAAAGACGATCTTTGGAGACGTAAGTTTGCCGCACACAGCGCTCGCAGCTCGTACGTACGCACCTTGCTAGGAAGGCAGGGCTTGTAGTCGCATGGATGCTAGCTACAACAGTCTTGACAGCAGTACTACCGTGCGTAAGTATGTACCGCGTTTCCTTTAGGTACGGAATTGGAGACGGTTCGCATGGTTCGAATGGGTGTTCGTTGCAGTCGCCTCTCTCACCATTCTCACCATCCTGGGGGTGTCTATCCAGCGGTTCGTCTACTTTCAGCAGCATTTTACCAACATCAGCGTGCTCAATTCCAGTGATTCTGATAAGCATTCCTACTACCACTACTACTGTAGCAACTGGACTTGCACCAACGACTTCATTTTCACCGTTGTGCTAGTCCTAAATATAGGTAATGTGCTCTGCAAACCCCAATTATTGACAGTGAAAGTAAAGCAGCATGCTTGTTTTTAAAATAGTGTCTATTTACCTCAGTTTCACGTGTCTACCTGGAGAAAAGCAGCAAAATAGAACCGAAGTTTCGAATCTCCCAAATTTTTCCATTTTCAACACACCTTTTGAGCTGTCTTACAATAACAAGGGCCTAAAGCACATCTTACCATAGCACTTATACAAAACATGTATATACAGGCAGCAAACAACATTTTCGGTGAGAAAGCTTTTGTTTGGAATTTTTTCCCAGCCCACAAGTTTTAGCAGAGATCAAACGACAAAATTCGCTTTTCTCCCTCAACAATCTCCCTCTCTACAACTAATGTATGATTGTGTGATATCCATGGTTGTATGGTTAAAGTAATTGATTCGCACTGTGTTCCGTTGCAGCATTTTCAGCTCTGTACGTGGTGCATGGTCTTCTTCAAGAGAGGATGTTTGCGTTGGTGGCATACTCTGTCACGGTCGTGGTGATCATGCTCTACGTCATAGTCAACTACTCGACCAAGGGAGAGAGAGACTCGCTTCTGGAGCCTCTCAGATTGGTATTACATCATTGTGCGGGAGAGTGGTATTGTAGTGTGTAAATAATGATGTAGTAGAGTGTGGTGAAGTCATGAGCATGTGATACCAGCTGCAGTATGGTTCAATGCACAAGCTTAGGGAATACATGTACTTTGAAACCACTCTAATTGGAGAAGAAAGTGTCCACCTTAACGAGAGGTGTACTTATTTCAATTACACTCAGGCAGGAACTTTTAATTAAAGCACGTGTCCTCATTTCAGTGATGTCATTTGGGAGGGGTCTCAATGCTAGTGGCAAAGCACTATTTCTATGGCTTAGTTTGACACATGTGGAGCCCCTCTCTAAGGACCATGAAGCGAGGGCACCTATTTTATAAGGACATGTTAACTTCTGTCTCGGTGGTGTCTGGATTAGAGGAGTTCCACTGGACGTTGTAAAAAAATGGTCCTCTCTTTTCCCACTGCAGGTTCGTCTGGTTCTGGTGGTGGTTGGTGGTCCCATAAACATTGTCCTCTCCTCCATCATCTCCTACAGAATGGGCTTCTTCATCTTCACTACTGTCGGAGTCAACACGACACTCATCAGTTAGTTAGCCCTTTCAGAGCAAACTGACAAAGTTTTTTTTAGACTTTGTGGGCTGGGGCCATTTGTATGCACCTATTCCTATCTCGCCCAAATTTCGCTGTCCCCCCTGAATAAAGGTGTCAACGATTTCGCATTTTTTGTAGGCACAAGAGTGGAATAAAAGACAAACCAACTATCCTTAATACTTCGACTAAAGTTGGAGTATGGAATGGTAACATCTTGCTGCGCCTATCCCTATCTCGCCCAAATTTCGCTGTCCCCCCTGAATAAAGGTGTCAACGATTTCGCATTTTTTGTAGGCACAAGAGTGGAATAAAAGACAAACCAACTATCCTTAATACTTCGACTAAAGTTGGAGTATGGAATTGGTAAATCGTGCTGCGCTATCCTATCTCGCCAAAATTCGCTGTCCCTGAATAAAGGTGTCACGATTTCGCATTTTTGTAGGCACAAGAGTGGATAAAAGACAACACACTATCCTTATACTTCGACTAAAGTTTGGAGTATGAATGGTAACATCTTGTCTGCGCCTATCCCTATCATCGCCAATGTTCGCTGTCCCTGCATACGGGTGTCGCCGATTTCGCATTTTTTGTCAGTCACAAGAGTGGAATAAGAGACAAACCAACTACCTTATTACTTTGAACTACCGTTGGAGTATGGATGGAAACATCCTTGTT